>JAHBCN010000144.1:0-55000 GCA_019359885.1 Listronotus oregonensis
TTTTAATTATTTTTAATTTTTTTTTTTATCATTGTTATGTACACTTATTTTGTTTTTACGGCCTAAACCTGAACTGTGATATATATCTTTTAAATGGCACTCTTCACAAAGGCCAGCTTTTTTTTTATTATCACACTATTTATAACTGCTTGCACTGGGACTATGTTAATCATTGAAATTTTGTGACAAATATTGTCTTTTAGCTTAGCGACAGTTCTAAGTTTATGATTAAACATTCATTGTTTCAAATATCCTCATAAAAATAAATTAAAGGGCCATTAGATAAGAGAAACCTAACAGCTTGGAAATTATTCTTGCTCCAAAAACTTGCCATAACAGCTTTATAGTATCTTGGGCTGAGGCAGCAGTTCTTTTACTGCTTGGAACACACCAGGGATTTGGTAAATAAATACCAGAGCCATTCCTCGCAATTATGGAGATTGCTATGGAAAGAGCTCGCGCTTGTGAAGAGGAAAATGGGGATAATTTGAAAGAAGTTATCTTTCATGTTTTGGCCAAAAACCCTGTATATTAATGGTTATAAGAAATTTATAAAATAATTGAAAGAAAAAGTTATTTTATTTTTAAATGATGAGGTGATTTTTTGGCTACTACATAGCCTGTACGAAACGTTTATCGTGACCTTGGAACAAAAGTAACATAACTCAAAAAACTTTGTTTTGAGAAAATAGCCAATAAAAAATTTGATATTTTCATGTTTTTTTCGTAAGCAGTAATTATATATTCATAAAATATGTTTATACACCAAATAAGAAATGATTGACCCTTTTAGTAGCATATAATGATGTTTGAATTATTTTGACTTTATGATTCCTAAAAAATTCTTTGGCTTATATCACTTTTTTTCAAAATATATTTACATAAATGTGGTCACTTTGAGAGTTATGGCTTTTGGATTTTTACATGATAATGAGTAGGTTAATTGCAACTTACATCAAAAAAGTCACAACGACGAAAGAGTAATTTTTTTCTATAAAAGTCCTTGTATGAATACCATTAAATTTGGTTTTAAATAGTCAAATTTAGACATAAGTGAAAATGTGCGCATTAAGTAAGTCAACTTTTACATGGATATACTCTGTGATATTTTATTTTTTGTATATAACACAAAAAAATGACTTTTGGAGTTATTTCACTTGTCTTCCATATTGACGAAATGCTCCCCCAATACGGGCCGATTGACAGTTGGTTAAAAAGAGACTCAAAACAACAATTATATTCCAGTCCAAAATTGACATTATACCTACTGTTATAGCTTAGGTTAGCTAGGGACATCATTTTGTAGCATTTGCGAACATAGTGTCCTTAACACGGATGCATCTTTCGTAAATTTTATGGATACGAAGCGGTCCTGTTGCCAGCCTTGCATAAACAAATAGATGAGATGAATCTCCATTGCCTGCGTTTTATTGAAATGCCACACATTGCGTTTAGGGTACACCCGAGCTATAATGACGCCATCTTGAATGTATTCTGCATCTTTTCTTTTACTTTTATTGTCTTTTGTTTTCTATTTTTATAAATTTATCCATACATACCTTTAATTTAAAATGTGTTTGCCTGATTAAGGCATAATTAAAAGTAAATATTATATTTTTTGAGAATCATGATTATTTTGGAATTTATGGTTTATTTCCATTAAAACATTTTCTTTTGTAACCTTTTTAAATCAAATATACGAACTATTTTTAAATTTATTGGCATTTATAGATATTAAAAAAAACTACAGCATTTGCTGTAAGTACCTATTCATAAAATAAAGCAAAATAAAAACTTTCTCGTAATACAACAAAAAAAAAAGATATATTCCTGATAAAACATAAAAACAAGAAACTGGAATATAATTCATTATCCCTTGTGAAAATGTTTTTTTCTCTTGTCTGAAAAAATAACATTTAATCGTAGTAAAATAATCTCAGGGAGCAAGGGCTCATATTCTGCATTGTCAGCTTTTGAAGCTCTTAATTTATAAAAAAGTGCATTTTAGTGAAGCAACAAGACACAATTTATCAGTTTTTTTTTTCTGTTATATATTTTCTAGGCTCGCATAGTACTCTTCCGTTACTGTACAGCCCTCCTTCAGATAATCAAATCAGTCATTAAAGTTTTTTGACTGGCCAGAATTTTTTAAATTATTTCTCATGTAATGAGTTTAAACTTCTCCGGAGAGCTTGGCTTGATATTTTCATAAATCACTAATAAAGTTAGGTTTCGACCTTAGGAACAACGAACGAGTCGCAAAGCTAATCTGGCACTAATCCTTGTGAATCCAAGGAATTCATGTAGAATAAAGAACACTTTCCTTTTTTGATAATATCCGGAGTGACCTCATTAACGGAGCAGCCTGGTCAGGGATCACCATTGAGTGATTCTCGACCATTTTTAAGCAGTGTTGACCATTCGCAAATACTTAACATGAAAGGACAATCATCCTTGTATATTGCCAACAAATTTTCAAGAAACACCGGAGTCATTTCTTGAACTTTCTAGTCGAAAATGTAATAGCTACCCCTCGTAGAAAAAAAATTGGGAATCGATAAATGTTCTAGGGTAAATTTTCGGCACATTTTTTATTGTTATCAGGCTTTTGTGAATACCTATCTTAATATAAGTAAAATTGATTACCCCGGATTTAAATTATTTAACGCCTTTTTTTATTACCTTGGTATAGTTTTAAAATAAAAAATCTCAACACATGTTGGATAGAGCCATATAACTATTTTAGAGTCCCAATAAAACTTTATATCATGGTAATTAAATGCAGGCATTAACCTTACAATATAAAATTATCCAACCCTATCTTAGGTAGTGTAAAATTATAATGTGAAATACGAGCGTTGAGTTAACCTATTTGAAAACTAAGACGCGAAAAAAATTAAAATAAAAAATTATGAGTAAAAGATACACAAATTCTAAGACGTTTTCTTACGATGTTTCAGCCGAAAGTTATGGCAATAGGAGACTGTACAAGAAAGGCCTATAATTTGTAAATGTGAAAAACACCTTTATTTTTTGATATAATGAAAAAAACGAATATTATGTAAGAGAATATCTTAAAAAGCTTTTATTTCGCCATCTCTAAACAATTTACCAAATGGTCAAAATTGCCAAGAAAATTAAAATAGATTTGTTAAAACTAAATAAACGACACTCTTCTACATTTTGACGCTTTTTGTCACTACCTGATATTGTTTTGTGTTCATTGTATCTACTATAATGTGCTGAATTCAAATATGAGTTTAAGTTATACCTATCCAATAACTTTTTAGAAAATGGAAAAAAATATAAAATATCAGTAACCCAAATTATAGGCAATCCGGTGAATTTTGAAAAAATATAATATCAAGAAAGGTATGCTATTTCATCTAAAGCACTTATGTAAAATAAGGGCCAAGTTCCTATACAAAAATCTTGTCCTTTTAAGGTATACTCAGATCTAAACTTAGACCAAGTTCTGTCTAAAAGTTTTGTTAAGTTTTGGTCAGTTTTTTACTAATCTGTTGTATTAATAGATTATTTTTTATACTAATACAAACCTTTTTTTCATTAAACACGAAACTATGTGTGCCATAAAAAGTGCCGACGATTGGTTAAGAGCAAATGGTTTAAAGCTTAACGGTTCTAAAACACAAAATCTTATTTTTAACGGAAATAGCAATAACTGAAGTGTAAAACTACTGGGAGTATTTTTGGATAGTAGGTTGAATTGGTCTCGCCATACAGAATATCTGGCTAAAAGGCTCAATACCGTGGTTTTTATGATCAGAAAACTTGTTGCTTTGACAACTCTTGAGACTGCATTAACTTTTTACTATAGTAATTTTCATAGTATTATATCATATGCGACAGTGCTGTGGGGAGATTCGGAGGGGAGTGATAGGATTTTTGTAATTCAAAAACGAGTTGGGCGGGTTCTGGCAGGAGTGGATGAAAAATCTCACTGTAGACCCTGGTTTAAGACACTTAAAATCATGACTTTACCACCAGTGTTGATATTTAATTGTTTATTGTTTGTTAAAGAGAATAATTTTGCATTAAATTCAGATTTTCACAATTATAATACCAGAAACAAACATCATTTGGTGATACCATTTCGGTAAAAGCAACAGCGACCTGTTACTTTTACCGCCATTAAACTTTTTAACGTACAGCCAGATTATGTCAAGGACTTAGACTTAAAGAAATTTAAGCATAAGATAAAGCATTTTTTAACTAATCAAGCTTTCTTTTTATTTATCAAGAGTTTTTGACTTATAATTTTTTGGATTTTTAATTTATATGTTTACATATTCTTGTCTTTGCTGGGTGTTTTATTTGTTATTAAAAAGACTAGATATTATTTTTATATTCAATGTACTTAGTATCCATTTACAATCATAAATGTATCTTGATACGTAGCGTGTGCTAATAAATTTATTTATTATGTTGACACTTTAGTTGTTAGTAACATTTAACGTCAATTTCATTTTTACATAGTAATTTGTAAAAATTTGTTATGATTTCAGTTTATATTAAAAGTAAAAAAAACGAAATAAAGAAGCAGAGTATATATTTTGTTCGCTATCCGGTAAGACGGCAACCATTTAAGGACATATTTCGACGACTGTAACATACTTTTAAAACAAACGAATCCAAAATCAAAGATTATAATAAAGAAAATTTAAAAAATTAAGAAACAAGCGCGCTAGGGTTTTATCGAGGCCCATAATAAGATAAGAATTGTATATCATATGATAGCTTTGAATAGTAGTAGCTTATCTATTGAAGTGAAAACTTTTTTAGGCGCATTTACCAGTTTTTGTGGGTGTTGAATAAGGCTAAACCGATAGATACTAAAATATGGCCAAATGCATAGTGTATTTGCTTTATATAAATCACTTCTTTTATCGTCTTGAAGTTGAAATTTGCGGATTTTAGATTATGAAAGGGTAATAGGAAATCTCGTCTTGGTGAAGTTCTCACTTCTGTCTTATCGTTTTAAGCACACACATTAATTTTATTCTCTAAAATTACTTGGAAATTTAGGAATAAAAATCTACCTTCGTTAGAAAAATAGAAACTAAAACTGGAATTTTAAAATCTAGGGCGAAAAGGATTTTGACGCCAAAATAAAAAAAAATTTAATAGTAAATGTAAGTTTTTTATTTCAAAATAAACTGGTGTATCGCTGTTTTAAAGAAAATTTAAATGCAAATAGATGTCTGGACCTACTCCAATCAAATCTTTTTGATATCTTTGATGGTGTTTCTTTAAATAAAGTAATAGATATTTACTTTTTAAATAAGAAAGTATTTAAATACTCACTTTAGAACCAGTTGGATAGGATAACAACATGGACCTATATGGTAGCCACCACGATATCCGGATCTAACACCTCAGATTTATTTTTTTTTTTTTTTGAGAAGTGTTGGAAAATTAAGTTTATAAAGAAGTAATCTTAACTCGACAACTTGATCAGATAATTTATAAGGCCTTTTCAGAAATAAAACCATGACACATTATAAGTGCCTTTAAATCCATTCGAAAAGATGTCAAGAGTGCATTGAAAATACCGCATCTTTTATTTCGTTTCAAAGTTTCTATAGTTTTTTAATTAACTTTTTTGCGCCAACAATTTCTTCTACTATCTGTAGGTTAAAATATATTGTGTAATGTCTTTCCAGATACAATGTCAACATAGTTTGGTTTCTAGAATATTAGCTTTTGTTTCGTAGCCTACTGTTGTTTAAATAATAAAGTTTAAATTAATCGCATAGAAAACCAATATCATCTATGGCGTGTTATCATTTTAAAAAGATAATTTGATGCAATCGTTTTAGATTAAAATATACGGGTATATCATTTAAAAAAATGAGGTTAGGTCCGATAACTTTTTTACCTTACCCCATATACTTATTCCAAATACGGCAGATTATTCAACAATCATTATAAAGAAAATGTTGTATCAAAACATTTTTCTGTATCGCTTTTAACTAAGAAAATATAGCGTCATTCTGAAATTGACAATTTTTTTTATTTTCCCCCGTTCTCTTAAGTGAGCAAAAATTTTCAAATTATGATTTTACCATGTTATGTTTGACCCAAAACGAGCACATGATGTCTATATTACTTTTTTAAAGCACTAACAGTTACGAGGTACAGTATAAAAGTGTTGAAAACGGGACACCCTATACAGTTTGGCTTTATCTGTTTTCTGTCAACATTAACACAAACATTTTGAAATAATAATATAAAAAATTAATTTAATATCTTTTTGTTTTTCGGAAAATAGACATTATAGACTGTAGCTTAAAGTCCTCAAAATTGGTCAGCTAGTTACGCCCCTCTTAGGGACTATTAAACACTAAGCTTTATGAGAATAAGAACCTAAGAACTTAGTTTAATCAAAAACTGCTTTTGCTACAGAATGCAGTAAAATACGTACCACTTTTCCATCCTAGGAAAATAATTTTATGACCGTTTGCGATATTGCCTGGCTTTAAATAAAGGAGTGTTTAAACATTTAATTTAAAAAAATCCTAATTTGACCATAATAAATGTCTTTCTTAAAGTTAAGCTGTTTATTTTTTCTATGTATTAGGTAATATTTGTATCAAAATAAAAGCTGCGAAACCCGTAGTACTTAATTATAATAAAACAACCAATTTTGACTTTTTTATATAATCGACAATTATTTGGACCTGTCATGCAGCTACAGTTCTAGCGGGCCCTTTGTTACGCCAGTGATGTAATTTTACCCTATTTCCAAGGACTGTTCTTACTTTCTTGGTCAACTATATTAACTAACTAATCTAATCTACGATTAACTTCACTAGTGATGTTGTTCACAATCAATGCCATCAAAAATTTGTAATGTTTATAATTTCATAAAACCCTGCGGTTGACGCAAGATCTTTGTTTTATTTTACTTCACCAATAAAAATTAATTTTTGAATGTAAACATATTTTCCGGGACATTCTTTTAAAATGATTGTACATTCCTAAGAAATTTTTCACAAATGCAAGATTTCGGGTTGTAACTCTGGCAAATAATATATAAAAAGGCCGTTAAAATAAACAAAATTAAATCGGTTATAACTAATGAGCTCGTAAATACCGAAATTAAATTCGAAATCTATCAAGAACGGCCTGAATGCAATCCAGATCCAGTACATCTTCACGTGTGTCGGCTTGGAAACGAAAATAAACCGAACCGTGATAGATGAGCGCGATTAAAATAAGAATTTACTGATTTTATAGGCGTATTTAAAGGCAGTGTAGTACGTTGTTACATACTACAAAATTCGAATTTACTGTTAAGCATGTCCTTTCCCTATGTTTAATTTTTTTACCTAATAAATACAAAAAAACTCTTGATTTTTTGTTAAAAATAATATTACATAATATTTAAAGTCAAGCAAATTAGGCGCACCTTTTTTAATATCCAAAATCCTTTGGACCAGCTAGCATACCAGCAATAATCTTAAAAATGTGTGCACCTATCCTACCCGCACGGCTGCAAACTATTCCTAGAAAAAGATTTAAAACTCTCGTTTATAGAGTAGACCCGGGTCTTTTCCTTTTGTTGTTTGTAAGGTTATTGTGATATTCATCAATTTCCTTTTAAACTATCTGGAAAAACACAAACGTATCCACAATAATTAGGTCGGATTCTTTCCTAAAGATTCACAGCAGATCTGAAAACAAAATAACACAAAAAAATTTGTTTAACTTTTGGCTGGTTGGTTGGTATTGCGGGAAATTGTCTGCAGTCCATATTTGCTCTAAAGCAGCCGTATGAGTTATTGTGTTTTTTCCCTTTTTTTAAATGTAATTTATTTCAGTCGTTGTAAAGTTCTGTCAAGGGAACTTCGCTACTTATTTAACAATAAGTATGTCTCAGTTCAGAAGGAAGTATCTGTAAAATTTGCTAGCGACAACGAGTAACAAAAAGATCAATCTTGAAGACTTTTGCTTTCGCATGTCTTTAACCAGATGATGCGTGCTAACGAATCAGATGATATTTTAGGAACCATCTGTCTATTGTTGTTTTTATCGCCTGTTTTGATAATCCAAAATCCCTTAACAAACTTCCTTTCCACGTATTCTAAGTAAAAATTTTAGCTTTGCTTAGATCTCCAGATTCCTTTTTAATCTGTTATCGAGGGCCTCTCTTGTAACTGTCTTTCTTTTTCTTTTAGATTAACTATATCCTCTCTTTTATGATCAACCTATTTCATAATTTTGCTGATGATAGTATCCTCCACTGTCATATTCCTTTTTGGGCCACTCGCTTCCGAAACCTGATTAACAAGCAAGCAAAAAGTAAACAAATATCACTTTTACGTGACCATTAATAAACACCGGACTGGGGCACCAAAATCTAGTTTAGTTAAATACCCCAAAGATATAGTCAAGTTCGCTGTCGTGAAAAAATCATCCATTTCTTATTTCCTTCGTATGAGAGGTCAAGCTCTACAAAACAAAGAATCCTGTAATCTTGTGAGCATAACTTTTGTGAGTGGCATAAATAATTAGATCCATATAGCCACAAGAGCTTTCAGAAAGCTTGAATTTCTCTTCCAAGTAACATTTAAGGAAAGTTTTCGGTAATTTGCCACGGTGTAATCTGAATTATTCTATGGTTTTATGACGGATTCATATTTTAATAAATTCTTGTTGGGTTTACTCACCAGGAAAGTTTTTATACAATGTGTCCGCTTTAGTCCTGGTCCCGGGCTATAGCGACTGAGTATGGTCAGCTCTATTGACTCCTACGAACTTGCAGATCGCCTAAAACGATGAAAAGAAAAAAACAAAAATGCTAACACTTACTTACGTTTCGAAGGCAAGTCTGCTACCGTTTTCAAGATTAGCTTAAGTTAATTAAAAATAAAATTGAAATTAAAATTATATTTGTAAGGATTTTGATTTAAAACTTAGGGGGTTCTAAGAACTGTTAGTTATTTTTTATGACGTTTTGTTATTTTATATAAGTAAAGGAGTTTGTTGTTGTTATTTATATACCGTCTAAATTTACCTATTCTACAACACCCTAAATTATTGATGGGACCTTTTCGAATACCCTAGTATATCAAAGTCTTAAAAACATAACAAAAATATTTGTTATTAGGATTTGACCCCAGATTCTAACGATGAGTTTAAAAAATTAAAACTATATTTCCCACCTCGTGAGCAGCCACTGACTCGAACCTTACATGCCAAGACATAAAATAGCACAGGAAACTGTGAATCCTCTAAAACTTCAATTTTGTTTATCCCTCGCAAGTTTTATTAGACCGGCTTCCAGCAGCTAAGGTGTCGATGGCTGGAAAAAGCCTGCAAACTACCCAAATTTAGGTCTGCATTTATTATATACCTATCTATTTTTTTTTTGAGCCTATAAATAAAAATTGTTGAGCTCCCTTTACGAATTTATTACTTTTTGTATGGAGTAAGTACAAGGGACATTATTTATATTTTAACCTAATAATAAAAAAACAGTAATTTGTTATTAAAAATAACTTTATTATTTTTCAAAATATTTTCTTTTATCATTTATATACTTTTTCATGCAATTAAACCACGTATCAAAAAGTTTTTTTCTATTCTCCGAAACATAGATGTTTTTAAATGCTTCTTCTGCTGACGAAAACCGTTGTTCACGCTATTTATCCTTGACGATTGGAAAGAAGTCGTTTGTTGCCAAATTAAGACTGTACGGCGGAACCATTAATTGGATTTTTCGAGTGCTCACATAGTCGATGGTTAAACGAGATGTCTGACAGCTGTTATTGTCTTGATATTGATCTGACAGCACTTGTTTGTTTTCAGTATTTTACTTAAAACCTCGAGCAAACACAAAAATGGTGTACGAGTCAAAATTGTTTATTCTATGTTCAAGGGCATTATTGCCCTGGACCAGTCTTTTCTGCAAAAACAGGACACCATTGTTTTCGAAGTGTCGAGCGCGAATTTGGTTCACCTTGAAATACCCATACTATTGACTTCTGCTTAGTTTTCAGCTCATTCACGCAGATTTATATCTAATTTGTCACCTGTCACAATCTTAAACACCTCTTTTAAAACAGCGTCATTCTATTTCCTAAGCGTTTTTCTGCACGAATCGACACGACCTTTTTTTTGAGATTGTCGCATGATATGGGATCCAACGAGAATAAATATTTTTCATTGCTAAATGAGTACGTAATATTTAATATACGCTGATAGAACTAGTATCCAAGGTTGCCTTAATCTTACAGTATTTCACATGATAATCTTGCTTTATTAGTTTTTACACAGCATTAATGTTTTTTGAACAACTGAATTGGACGAGCTTGACGAATTTCATCGGTGAGCCAACGACGATCACGATTGAGTTCGTTATACCAGCGTTTCACAGTCGCTTCGCCGTCAAAAATGAAAGTAGGTTAATCGATGCACTCCTGTCTTAATCCTTGCATAAAAAATATTTACTAGTTAATATAATTTTTGAGTGACTATAAACAAGGCAAATTGCGCTCAAATAATAAAACGTTCTGAACAAGGTTATGGTGAAAAGGTTAGATGGCACCTGACAACACTTACTGTTGCCAAGGCTTAAAATATATGTATGTAATAGTTTTGTTAATAACACCCTTTATAAAAAACTAATTGGAGGAGTGTAGCGGAGTAAGGGTAGGCAAATAAAACTACTATCGTATTTTTTCTCTCAACCTTTCATGGCTGGATTGCCACTTTATCAAGGACCTATAATTAGAAAAAAACACATTATAAGCCTGTGTAATATGAACCCAATATCTTTGACATTAAAAAGCACTAAAACATGTTATTAGGCAGAAAAGACGATAGAACAACTCTGCGCCACCAATATCCATAATAATGATTTTTTTTTTAATCATTTATGGTTACCCTAGCTCTACTGGCAAAGTAGACAGAATTAAAATACGCAGTAGGACACTCCTTCCCCCCCCCAAGACAAAAAAAATCGGGCTTTGGGCATTTTTGCAATACACAGACTGTCGTCAATCGTGAAGTTTTGTGTTGTGAGCGATATTTATACCTGTATTTGAGATTTTCCTTTGTGATTAGGCTATTTTTTCGATTAACTAAATAATGGTGGTATTTTGTTCAGTGAATGAATGTTTTACAAAAATTGGTACTCCATCATCATATAATTTTTTCGTTGTCCAAAAGATACAGAAGGGTATGTAAAATTATTTTATATGGTACGAAAAATCCTAATATGAAAATAGTTCTTATTAGATTTTTGTGTAACTATTGGTGTAATAAAGAAACTTTTTTCAGAAAATCCATTAAAAGTATTGACCTTTTTGAGATAGTAATATTCTTATTAGTGGTCGGAAATATATTTCCTTACAGTTATTTATTTTTTTTCTTAAAACAAAAATCATATTTGTCCGATAAAACATATTGTGGGGGTTTAACAGCCCCATCAAGGGACATTGTTGACCACGTTG
Organism: Listronotus oregonensis; assembly: GCA_019359885.1. Lineage (NCBI taxonomy): Eukaryota > Metazoa > Arthropoda > Insecta > Coleoptera > Curculionidae > Listronotus > Listronotus oregonensis. The sequence continues at coordinate 11,481 of JAHBCN010000144.1, forward strand.
TTTTAATGGGAAATATATTTTTGGAAAACTTTATTCGCAGTGCCAATCAAAAAGGTATTTGAAACTTTTTAAAAGAAAAGTACTCAAAAATTAAATTTTGCCATCCTTATGAAAATTTTCCAATAAATTATTACATTTCCTTGTATTCAAGAATAAGACTTTATTTTACGTAAAAATTTTTAAATCAGGAAATAAAAGCAAATAAAGTTCAATCAAGTGGTAATATTAAATTAAATATTTTGAAAACACATTTTACAATTACATTTGTACATACATAACTTTAAATTTTGTTATATAGGGTGATTTATTAGCTCACCATCAAATTAAAACGAATGAAAGGTAAGGTAGTATTAGGAAAAAAATCACATAATCATTAATGGCCGATTTTAATTATTTAATGATTCACAGGGCCTCCAAGTTTTTATATAATTATTTATTTAAAAAAAAACATTAATGAAACAGTTATATAAGTATAAGTATAATAATAGTTGCTCAAAATGTCCTCCTATTGCTAGATTACATGCTTTAAATAACAAATTAAAAATTAAATAAACAAATCGGACAGTATATACTGACGAGAGTGTCCTACTGCCAATTTTAATTCTGTCTACTTTGCTAGGGGTAGAATTGTTTGTTTCTATGCCGCAGGTCCCGAGTTCGAACCTTTTTTTGTTTAATTCTTATCTAATTTTCTTGTAAATATTTTCATTAGGAAAAAAATGTATAGTGTTTTTTTAAAGTTTTTGATATTTTATTTATTTAATTTTAAGACTATATGTTTATTAGGTTTTAAGGAATCTTTTAATCGCTAATTTTCATGGATATTGGCGTAGGGTTGTTCTTCCGTTTTTTTTAGTGTCAAAGACATTAGGTTCATATTACACAGTTTTGTAAAGTGTCTTTTTCTAAATATAGGCCCTTGATAAAGTGGCTAGTAAGCCACGAAACGTTGAGAGAAAAAATACATGCCCTCATCCCGCTTTTACTCCACCAATAATGTAAGTAATGGTCCTCATACGTAATGTTGTTTATGACTATTGTTTTACTTATTCTATTTTTGCAAGTTAGCCTAAGTGACATTTTACTCAGGGAAACGACACCTTTAAGGAACTGTGAAACTCGCAGATACTTCTTGTATTGCTTAACCAAACTTGCATATTATATAGTTATAAAACACTTCTAGAAAATTGCCCTTAAAAAATCTTTAGAGATAGGTAAAAAAATTGACTACAAAATATTCAGACAGACATAAGTCTGGCGCTTAAAACCACCCAGGGCGACCCTTATGTATCCCGCTGACCTCAAGTATCCTTTCAAGGGTCCCGACTGTTTTGACATGTCCTATAAAAACGCAAAGGTTTGTTTCTCAATCGTCAATATTATGAATGGAAGTTTATTGCTTTGGGACGGCGCCGTATGCCAAAAAGTCCTTGAAGAATACATATGTTGCCGAATGTATTTTTTCTTCTTAGTGGTAAGTTCCATTAATAAAAATAAGGACACTTCAAATATAAATTAAATAGAGCGGTAAAGAGTAAGTGGGCCTCACTTAATGTACCAGAATATTACAATTAAATCACTAGTCTAATATTAATTTATTCCTGAAATATAAAAAAATTAATAATTAATACAACAAGCCTTAGTTGTTTTTGTGGGATGTACAAAGTGGCAAGCGTGTTTTTGCTGGAAATCCTTTAGAAAAATGTATACGAAGAATCGAAAATTGTTTAAACAAAAGAAAATGTTCATAACTTTAAACAACAGCTTAGAGCGCTCAAATGATCCATTTCCATCCTTAAAAAAGCGTTTGCAAGCTTAGGATCTCTAATCTCTAGTATCTGTGGAAAAAAAACCGAATGTCTTAACACCACACAATTTGCAAAATTTCTCATGTTTTCAAACAAAATTAAAATGCAAAATTATTCTTGTTCAATTTAATGCCTTAAATACACAATCATGTTCGTTTTTGCAAAAAAAATACCTATACTTAGCCATTACTTATAACCGGCCAAGTTCGGCAGTTTGGGGGCCATTCATTAATTACATAAGGATGATTTTAGATTATTTTGGCCTCTCTACCCCCTTGTATGGGTACAGAAGATTTCTCGAACCCCCTTCCTCTTCTTATGTAAAATTCAAACTCGTTTTTCTGAATAAAAAGACGTTGTTAAAATATAATTATTATTCAAAACATTTAAAATGAATAATTGTTTTGTACACATAATTAATTGTTTAGTTTACGACATCTCGTTTTGTACACCAAAAACTAAGGTAGTTTTCTTCTTTGAGGGTTGGTAATATGGTAAGATGAATTAAAACTACTAAGTTTCAAAATTTTTATTACTCACATATAAGATGTAGAAATATAAAATATTTATTTGGATAATAGTGATATTAAAATTATCTAATAATAATATATATTTTAACTATCTACCTAAACAGAAAAGTTTACTGTTCCTACTTTTAGTGATTTATCATGTCTGAAATATAATTGGAGGAAATAAAAAGCCACTTTGACTAACCAGAATTAACCACCACCGACCAAAACTGAAGGCTTTCGAATTTGTCTAAATTATCCCTACGTTTGATTAAGCCATAGCAGAATTGCGGCCTAAATGGAAAAGTGTACTGTTTCTACTTTTAGTGATTTATCACGTCTGAAATGTAATTGGGGAAAATAAAAAGCCGCTTTAACTAACCAGACCTAACCATGACCAACCAGAAAGAACTAAGGGCTTTCGAATTTGTCTTAATTATCCCTACGTAGAGGTTATTTAAAATATTTTAACAATTTTCAATATGGTATTTATTTGGTTGGTTATTTGGGTCGTCACAATGGTTGGTGTACGAAACGAGAATCATAAAATTGATTAAATAATTCAGTGTACGTAACGAGAATTTTGCTGGTAAATTTCTGAAGTGTACGAAACGCGAGTGTGGGAATGAACACATTTAAGATTTTAAAATTTTAATAAACAATAAAAATTTGTAAAATAAGATGTAAATCGAAGTGCACGTAATAGAATAAAAAAAACCAGTCAGCATTCAAAATAGAACTAGATTTTCAATATTAAAGTTCGACTTGTAAAATATTACGTTAGAATGGGTTTTACCCACCCAGATAAGGGCATGTATGGATATTCTTAACCCCCCCTTCCCGTCGGGGCCATTCTGCTTCGATGATTAACCCATATTATTGCCTCCTAGCGGCACCCGTTCACTTTTGACTACCGTCCTAGAAAGTTCGAGAAGAAGATAAGTGTTATCTCATCGAAACATCAACAGACAACCTGTCCTTTTCAGGACAACAATGCACGAGTTACCGAAAGAAAAACGTTAACATATATATATATATATATATATATATATATATATATATATATATATATATATATATATATATATATATATATATATATATATATATATATATATAAAAATTACAATACTACTGATATACCTGAACCAATTAAGGCAAATTTTATCCCAGGTGCGTGTCACTTAGAAGTATTTTTGATTATTTATTTCTTTAATTAGAATTTTTAGAGTAAATCCCTGAATATATATAATAACATGGAATTTCAAATATGTTTTTAGTTTCTTTCTATACTTATTAATCTATTTATTAGTATCCAAAAATAACTTAGTTTTTTTTAATTAAAATATTTCATTGGCAAGTCACCTAGATTTACGTTTTACATAGTTGAAAACAAGGATTCGTCAGAGGTCCGCCATTTAGGTGGGTGGAGTGTATTTTAAGCCATCTTGTTAAGTGAGTCAACTGAAATCTTAGAATTGTACGGAATAAATTTACAGCAGGTAAAATTTACCTGTTGGAAAGTGGAATTAACTTTTTGAGGCTTTAATTGGTTGCCAAAACAGGTAGATTTTCAAATTGAGCAGGTACTATGACTGCTAGAATTCTTATATAATACTACTTAATTAGTAGGAGGTTCTAATATACCCCGAATTTTATATTTAGAGCTAAAAGAACGTCTTAACATTCTTGTATTAAGTTTTTCATTCAGTAATCGTCAGTTTTTTCATTTAGTAATCGTCAAAGTAACAAAGCAGGAAATGTTTCTGTTGCGCAACGCGTAATACTTAGATTTATTGTGAATGAGCGTGCTAAACCAGGTGATATTTTGCAAGGACTTTAAGCGCTATACGGGGAATCCACTTAAAACCCAGGTATTTAATTAGTGTAAGAAGTTTAAGGAAAGCTGTAAAACGGTCGATAATGTGTCTCCCGCGACATATTCGCAAACTTCACCAACTCCAACCAATACTGACCTGATAAACGAACTGATTCTTGCCAATATAATAATTTATGTTCTAAAAATGTTAAAAATATTACAAATTAGTGTTGGAGCGTCAAGTGTTGAAGTCTCTACGAAACTAGGACTAAACCTAAGTTCTCCATTTTATACCGGAAGCAGAAAGATTAAGTCTAGAGTGGCACCACCCAAACTCTCCAAAATCGAAAAAAAAGTTAGCCAGTTACCAACCTATAATAAAGTATTTTGGATCAGTATTTATTACAATTTTAATGTGTTTTTATACCCATCTTTTTTTTATAATTCTAATTGGGTGTGTGTGTTACTGCGTACTCCCTTATTTTCAACTACACATGTTTGCTTGCTATAATTAATTGGCTCAAGTTTTCTTCAGGTACTCATTTCGCAGGCACACTCTACGGATAATTTCCATGGTCTGGCTCTAAGCCATAGGAAATCATCTAAAAATTAACAAAAAATAATAAGAATTTTTTCACGGGCACATTAAAGCACTAGGAGAAGCAGGTATAACCGACTTTTGTCAGAACTTTTTTTTGTCATCACCAAGTTTGTACTTTGGCCATCGCAGGCCGCGCTTCACACGTGAGAAAAAAAAGAGCTTTAGAAGTCAACCATCCAACGTCGAAAACACTCTCGCGATACTTCTAGATAGCAGGTGAATTCCCCTTTGATCTTTGGAGATAAAAACACTGTTTTCATGCTTTACAGTTTTTAAAATACGTGGTTTACTGAACGGAAACCAAAACAGAAATGCCCAAGTGTTTCTTTCTTCTTCACATAGAATCTGCATAGGCTGTAGTTTAGCAGATCTAAGGTAAACTTTAGCGACAAGCATTTAATTATCTTTTACGTTTATTGTTTCTTATTTTTTAACCATCACCTATGGAACTTAATAGACCTCGTGTCGTCACAAGCCGTTCTGGTCTGACGTCCAATTTAACGGATCAGGCGTGAACTTTGAATCGTATTTACTCCAATACTAATTCCTCCTGGAAAAAAAATCAGCAGATAGTTCTTTATTGGACAGAAAAAGAGATTTTATGTGTTTCTGGGTCAAAATAAATGTTATGTATTGTTTTGCGTGGATTCTCGCGCAGTTTCTCAATTCCTTTGCTTAAAATCTAAAACATGTTCAGTATTTTTATGGTGTAAATTTTGGGCACAATTATGGCTTTAATAATTTTCGGAATAATTTTCCTTTGAGTCAAAACGACCCATAGAGATGCACTGTATCATTAATTTTAATTAAATTTCTTTACCTATATTCCCAATTTTCAATACCCAATACAGTATTCTCCTTTAAATGCCCCGATTAATGTACTTTTAACAGTCTCAGTGGCGTCAGCAATAAAATCGTTTACTAATCATAAACATACAGGTCGGCAAATTTCAAAGCGGGTCTTTTCTGTTAACTGACCGTCAAATGTGTCATTGACAAGAAGTTGATAGAGTTACAGTGCGATTAGGTAATGTAATAGAATTGCCCCGTTGTAAAATTTTATTTCGGTTTAAAATGTTCGTCATCTGTGAAAATGTTAATGTAAAACGACAGTATTAACTTTTATTTTTTCGTTACATTACTGTACTTAAGTACAAGATCGTCCATTAAGGACTAAACCGGCCGTATTTTTGTTTTAAAATTGTGTATGTTTTCCTATAAAATTCTGAAAAACGTTTAAGAAAATGGTTTAAATTGAAACAAGGGAGATACGACATAAAATTACAATTTTACCAATGGAACACCCTTTTTATTGGTTCGTTTCTGTATTTTTTTCGATGTGGATTGAGAAAAAGATTTTTTAAATTATTTTTAGAATTAGTTTTTATTCATATAAGAAACTTGCATTTAAAATTAGAAAATAGAAAAAGGCAACAATAAATACACACAAACACAAAAAGTCATTGTTCCGTCAAGGTTTAGAATTACAATATAATAAATAATGTCTTCGACGAGTTTCTCTTGCATTCTCACCACCAGAGCTGTCAAGGTACTCTCAAATAGTACTTCAAGTAGAAGTACCAAGTTTATGCTTTTTAAAAAGTACTTCAAGTACAAGAACAAGTACTCGTTAAAATGTACTTTCTTTTCCAAGTAAATTCAATAAATACTTGATTTTCTACCCAAGTATTTTACTTAAAGTAAAACAAAGTACTTGATGTAAACCAGAGTAACTGAAGTAAATAAAAGTATTTACTAGAAGTCAAAGTAGTTTTACTTAAACAACATTTTTTTTAAATAACATCAAGTTAAATGAATAGCGCAAAAGAAAATGTATACTTTGATAATTTAAAGATTTACCTTACCTGAAAAGTCTGTTATTGTGATGTATGTTATAAGATTTTTAGCAAAGTTTTTTTTTTTAATTTTTCTGGTTTGGAGGTCCAATATTATTTTCTAATTCGTTCCGAATGCACTTTTTATTTTATATTTTGAAACCTTATGACTTACCAAAACCAGTGATTAACCCATTATTTTCTGCAGTTTTACCCTTTTAATAAATCATAATTTTTCTTCTTTTTCTAACAACAAACGTATTTTTAAACTAATGCACGTTGCACGTACCCTAAAGTCATTAACCTTTTAGTATTATAAGTATTAATTGAAACAAGTTGGTTTTGTATTAAAAAAATAATACTGCATCTTTTTTAATTTGCCCGCTTTTCCGGATAGCTGGAAGGCCGTTCGTGTGCTATCTATCCCCAAGAAAGGACCCAAAAATCTGCCTTCCAATTATAGACCTATTTCTCTCCTTTAAGTTGATTTCCGAGTTTTAAAGTATTTAAAAATCACAAATATATACATAACAGACAGAACGAATTCCAACACAAAAGTTCAATGTTCAACATAACTGAAACAAGTTTCTTAACTCCATGGCGAATCTCATCATTGCCCTTGACATATCTAAGGTTTTTTACCAGGTCTGGCATGGTATACTTCTTAGTTAACCCTCTTCCGAGGTCTGCCACCTAAAGTTCGTTCTTAAATCTTTAGTTTACTTTTTAGTGGACGTATTTCTCTGGTGGTGGATGGCAACACCTCCAGCTTTTACGACATTAATGTCGAGCTACCTCTCGAACTTAGTAATATCACATTAACGGTCTTCCGTTTTTTACGATTTTTACCAGCCATAGTTTTCTGACGATAGAACCCAGCTGTTTCCTAAGCTGACTTGAAAATCTAGCCCAGGATAATGAAGACTGGTATGGATGAGCCACGTACTTTCTTTATAGAAGCACTGAAACTAGCAGTGGGTCTTGTGGTTTGCTTATGATCCTTATTTAGTTGATTTTTAGTTTTCCAAAAGTGGCCCGTAAGGTTACCTGACTTGATTTTTTTTGCCTTTATAGTACTGAGGAAACTGCTGTTCTAAAATAGTTGTTTTCCTAGGAAGTAAACATAGTGATATTTTTCTGCACGGGACTGCCGTTGCACGAACGACGCAAAGTGGAGTTCAGACAAGCGGTCAATTGCGGAAAAATCACATACATTTTTTGAAGAATCTTTAATGAAATCTAAAAGAACTTTAACAATTTCTATTCATACAGTAATAATAATATTAAAAAATGGAATTATTTTTTACTAATATTTATAACAAAAGAATAATTATCTGTATTTTGTAAATTGATTGCAGATTTTGTAATTTCATATAGTAGATGGCTTACGGAAGGGTTTATTGTATACCTAGATGAAATTTGACTTAATTTATAAGGATATTTGTTTATGCGCCTATAAGGCTTGACAAATAATTCACTTATCATGATTATACGGGGTAATTTTTTTTGTTTTAACTAAAATATTAAAAATTACGAAGATACTTTTTCTTCTTCCTGGCAGCCGTCTTGATTCACTACCGTAGGCAGCGCAGCCTCTCGGGCTTTTTGTGCCTAATCTCCCATTATCTTTTATAGTAATCCTTCCGTTAGTCTTGTTCCCTCTACAAGTCTGTGTCACCCCGAGACTGGTTGGTCGATATATTCCTGTGAGCTCATTTTCAGTTGCCTGGCCTTTGTGATTTAACGCTTCACATTCGCACAGTATATGGTAGGTTGTTTCTTCTCCATCGTCGCAAATTCTGCAACTTGGGTCACCATTGTATGAGCCTATGTTGTGTAGGTGTCCTCTTAGTTTAATGTGCAACCCTACTGTTATGCGAAGTCTTTTCCTACTTTGTCTAAGTAGTTCTTTCTTCGTTCTTTGGAAGGGTCTCTTATGAAGCTTTTTCCATGTCTTATTCCCCAGTATTCCTTGTGTTTGTTTTGGATCCATTCCCTGGTTTGCCCTCGTTCTGTGGTTTTGGTCACGCCAAGGGCAGGTTCGAAGAGACTTAGACAAAGGAAATAAACTAATACTTACAATTACTAAAATATATGTAAATCTTCCTTACCTATAAGATTTTAAAGTACTTAGGGCAGAAAAATGCTACTTTGCCCAAGCAATCGCGTGCGCTGTCTTCAACTTTGCAAAAAATTCGATATTCCTCATTTCATGCTGCCTGCAAAACTAAAAATATCCGTAACGCCAATGATTGTACAAATGCATTAAAAGACTTTTAATTCTGTCACTGCAATACCTTTGCGTTCAAAATTGTTTATTATTTAAAGTAAAGACCCGGTCAGATCAGATGATGCTGCCGCCACAGTTTGGGTGGTCTGCCACAGAGGGACGCAGGCTGATGGTATTGTTTATATTGTTGGTTAAATGCCGCGAGATTAAAGCGATTTTGTTGAGCAGGCGGCGCGACGTCTACAAAGACTCGTAGTGCAACGACGCCGGCGTCACTATTTTAAGAATCAAAGAAATATGTTGCGTTCTAATTTAATTGTCTATACTTATTATTAATCGTATACCTTTTATTAATAACTATGAAAATCTAAAAGGTCAATCAAAAATTGATGGAAAACTAGTTAGGTCATTTGCAAACTTTCGAGTTAAGTGGGAATCCTTTTACCATATTTAAATATTGTATATGACTAAAGGCCGATCGAACGGTCACATTTTTAATAACATTTTGCGCGCAGAAGTAATTTTAAAAACATTTAACCGTTACAAACGTAATTTTTGCGCTAGAATTTGATATTAAAAATTTTAATAAAAAAAATAAGAACACTCCCTTATTTTCATATAAGATACGCGCGTAGAAGTGCGCAGAACAAATATTTTGGTCTGACAGGAAGTACATAGGCGTGCGCAGGCTAAAGCTGGTGTGGGTGCCGAGATAATAATAATAATAATAATAATAATAATAATAATAATAATGAAGTGAAAACCGGACTCAAGATGTTAGAGCTGTGAAGACCGAGCTTAGAAGCAATTACATGCGACGTTTACGGAGAATTTGGGAATCCGAATTATCTGTAATAAATAAAGTACTTGCTACCAACATGCTAGCAGTGCCTGTATTACTTTACTCTTTTGGAGTGGTTAAGTGGACGCGAGAGGAACTGCGCGAGCTGGACGTCAGCACACGAAAAATGATGCATCTTCACCGTAGCCTCCACCCGCGCTCATCAATATCCCGTATTTACCTCCACGCCACCAGGGAGGTCGTGGCCTTTAAGCTTAGAGTGTATGCACGATCGACTGGTTTTGAGTCTTGCTTGTCAAGTTGCCAATAGTACTGATCCACTGATGCAACTAGTAAGAGCACACGAAATAGCTAATGTTGGAGCGTTTCTATTCAAGGCAGCGGAGCGAGCAGCGGAGAAATTCGGTCTCAGATTTGCAATAGATCCAAACGACGACCAGTCACTTGTAAGACTTGAGTCTAAAGCCGTAAGAACAGCAGTTAAAAGAGCAGAACAGCAGATTCTTTCAGAAGATCACATTAATAAGCCACAACACGGAGTATTTTACCGAAACATAGAAAGACTCAATCTATCTCGAAACCTCACGTTTGAGTTTTTAAAATCTGCTGAGCTCAATTCTGAGACCGAGGGTTTCCTACTAGCATGCCAGGATGGGGTGATAAACACATTGGTATACCGAAGCCAGTTTTCTAACATTCCTGATACTGCTTGTCGAGCTTTTCGACAGCAACCCGAAACACTAATGCACTTATTGTCAGCTTGTCCAGTGCATGCTGTAAGTGGTTACTTTATTATCACCTCAGACATTATTTCGGCATCGACGAAACAGCAATTTTGCCATTTGCTCCTGGCGATATCGAGGCAGTAGTGGAAAATGACAACTGTCGCATATATTGGAATTATGCATTCCCAACTACGCATCAAATTCGCGCAAATAAACCTGGTATCGTTCTCCTTGATAAAAGGAATAACTTTATATAACTATGTATGTGATTGAGTTCTCCGCCCCAGCGGAAACTAACATCGATATAAAGGAACGGAAGAAACGAGCCAAATATCAGGATCTACTTGGCGAACTTCGGAGGCTCTATCCGGAGTATAACGTGCGATTGGTTGTCCTGATTGTCGGCGTTTTGGGGGGCATAAAGGAAAATGTGTTGGGGGAGCTGAAGTGTATTCCCGCATTCACCCGAAAAACACCGGTGATGAAAATGCAGAAATCTGTTGTTCCTGGGTCCCTTTGTTTATTGAGGCAAATGAATTTGGCCGAAGATCACTGACCGAGCGGATGCGAGCAGTGGTCTTCGATACGGATGGCCTTCCGAATGACGCCCGATGGGGTCGGAGCCATGGGATACGTCATGTCGGATCTTTCTAAATAAAGTGAATAAAACTGGATACGATACATTTTATACATTTAAATATAAGGTTTGTAATTTTTAAATCGAACCTTATCAAATAATAATTTTTATATTTTAAATACAGTAATCTTTTTTAGACTAGTGGGGGTGCCACGGCACCCACGGCACCCACTGTGTGCACGCCTATGAGGAAGTATAACCTCAAAAATCGTAAAACTTACTTTTAACTGATATTATAAATGAGGTGAAACGAGTACTTATCATTTAACACAAGCAATAACAAAAAAAGTTGGGTTAATTAAAAGATAAGCAGTGTTGCAAACATTTTTTTTTTCTGGTAAAAAAACTAGACTTTAGAAATTTGTTGAATATGCGTCTTCCTGTGTGATAAATTTTCTCGAATTAAATGTTATCGTTGCAAACAGCAATTTAATGATGCTTCCTTTATTTTTGAGCTTAAATCTGCCAGCATATGTGCTCGCAGAAATGGTATCAAAAATGTGATCATGTTAAACGACCTTAAGCAAATAATAGGTTGAAAGAGATACTGTACCGGGTCGTAAATATATGTTCTATATTATTGTGGCGAATTCATTTATTACATAATATTGTCTGCGCCAGACATGCCGCTCCAGCTCAAAGAAAACCCGGACTGGAGCGTGCCATAAATTACCGATTCTCCATTGAAAAATTTGCTAATAGACACCTTAAGATATGTTTCCTTCCACGCGGCCGCCGCATGCGGCTAACGCACTACATTAGCCGCAAAGCACTCCTACTCATGTTTTTTAATGCCTGGTTTGTTCCAAGCGGCCGTCGTATGCGTCCGCTGTCAACGACTGCGATTGATGCGACTGGACTGCTGAAGAAGCAGTGCTGCGACTGATATTTTGTTTGTGTTGTTTTGTGTGGAATGTCCGGTGTTTTTTTAAATGTTAAAAATTGAAACTTTATTTAAGAGCTTTTAAGATCCCAAATCCAATGATGTTTCGCACTTATTCAAAAAAATCAGTTTAATGTTTTCCCAAGATCCTGCCAAAAATATATTGTCTGACTCTAACGTATGGTTTCTTATGAAAATTGCCATTAATATAAATTTTTCGAATAAGTGCAATACATTATTGGTTTTGGGAACTTAATAGCTCCTAAAATACTTAATAAAAAAATCCAGGGCCGTATAAATCTGATTACACTATCTTGTAGAACAGAAAAAGTAGCAATGGAAATGTAAAAGTTATTTTGTTACATCCATTCAAATAAAGTCATAAAAAAATAAAAACGAAATCGCGAATAATCGTTTTTTTTCCAAAAGTAAGTATTCGAAAATTTTAAAGTTCTAAGGTGGCATTTTGATTAGCATCATATTGCGCAACTTTGCCTTCATTTAACCGACCTCGTATCTCTTCAAGTTTCCGAGATCCTAATGATAAGACTCGAATTTGGTACACCCTGTACAGATTTATCTTATTACAATGGCTAATTTTTCCTCTGGGGTTATTGATATTCAACTCTGTTGTCTGGCTCGGACTTTATATCGTCTTTTATTAAGTCAAGAATAAAACTAAACTCTGCTTTATTCAGTCTAAAATATTTTCTAAATTTTACTTCATCCTGTTGCAGATGTCGATTTATTAATGTAGTATAACAACCCTCATCGCGTCTTTGCTGAAATATTGGATTTATAGGGGCTAATTGTAATAGTATTTCGTCATCCTCTTTTTCTTCTAATAATAAATATATTGCTAGATCATCCATCACAACTCTATCCAAAGATTATTCCCTTTACACTAATAATTTTGCTATCGCGAGTTTGAGCCGCGGTCCTAAGAAACCACCTGATTAAACGGCGGCCGCATGCGTTAGTCGCATTGCGTAAGTCGCATGCGACGGTCGCGTGGAAGGAACCACACCTTTAAATAAAAAGAATGAACGGGAAAGTAAAAAAGGTCAAAGAAAAAGTTCTAAAATGACAATAAAAAACAGATGAGAAATAATATTAAAAAAGTTACGAAGAAAAGGACAGTTAGTTCTGGTTTTAAGGATGAAGGCTTGCCTAATCTTGCAGATAGCAGTATTAATGATGAATGATAAGATGCTAAATTTCCATAATGCTGCGGAAGGTTGAGCTAAATGTCAACTATATTTCAAGTACACTCTTTTGGATTGTGGAAAAATAACCTCAGATCAATTTTTGTGTTTTTTATATTATTAACAGCCCCACAAAAGAATCGCTGAATACGAATCTGGGTTCAGTTTGACCCCATCAGGTCATGGTCAAAGACGTTTCAAGGTCAAATTTTCAAAATTAATCGCAGCCAAATTTGAGCAGTGTATACTTGGGTTTTTATGGTCGCTAAATCCAAGTCCAGGATCAGTTTGACCCCATCAGGTCATGGTCAATGGCATTTTCAAGTCCAATCTTCAAAATAAATCGCAACCGTATTTGAACAGTGTAGGTTTAATCCGAATCCGGGGTCAGTCTGATCCCATCAGGTCATTGGCAAGGGCCCTTTAAGGTCAAATTTGCAAAATTAATCGCAAACAAATTTGAACAGTGTACTCTAATGTTTTTGAGGTCGCTGAATCCGAATCTAGCTACAAAAATATGGGTCTTAAGGTGCACTTTTTACACTTCTATTTAGATAATTTTCCAGAATATTAAGGTGATTACAGTAAAGAACAAGGTGAGAGATTTCACCAGGATATTAAGGAGATAAAGCGTTTCAAGGAAGATCGGATATAAATATGTTAGCCGATTATTGTTGGTCATCAAAAAGAGATTTACCCTCAAAATAAAAATAACGCTAAATAAATCCACTTTACAGATCTTTTGACCACAAAGTCGTTCGATACTACAAAAAGAGTAAAAAACTTATGAATTTATTACGTTTAATTTAACAGTGTGCCATCATTCTTACCATCATACAGTTGAGTAAGTATGATATAGCGTTAAACTTTATTATTTTATTTGTATGTATATTGGAACATCGAATATAACGTATTCCGTGTAAAATGTCAAAGTTTAAATTATCTCCGGTTAAACCGGAAGTTGGATTAAATTCGGTTACTTGTGTAAAAAATATATTTCCCTGTAGATACACTTTAAATTTTATTTCAAATTCTCTAAAACAAAAGAGTTAGGCATAGATGTGAGCCCTTTCTGAGGACTCAATTAAAAATATTTTGAAATCTGTATGTTTCTTCTTAAAAAAAAAACGCAATGCATAGCTTTGCAAATACTCATCTCTATTTTATTGATACCAGGCCCTTTTGGATTAGCTTCTAAAATAACCTAATTTAATAAAAACACAGTCAATTGATTTTTGATCCACAATCCAATCGCTATTAAGGTTTGGTTATTTATCATTTTGTAAAAATTAGGAACAATTTCAACCGGTATGTTGTCGCTGTTACTTTGAACGGTTGTGCTGTAGTGTCATTCAGTCATTTTTCGCGTTCAGTCGTAAAAAAGCTTCTAATAGGACTTAAAGCTTAGTCGTTCATCAGCGACTTTTTTTAAAATTATATTACCTTACAGTTTTCATTGAAACGCATATTTTTTTCGACGATTTATTTAAAGGACTTTGTAATTGTCGTTTTCTTTTCATAATAAAATTTTTGATAGCAGAAATGTTTCACTTTTTTTTGCCACATTTTCGTGACTCACCGCAATATAAACTAATTATAAACTCAGCACTATAAGCTCATATCTTTTTGCCAAAATATTTAGCGGGGGAATAAAAGCCCTTCTTTTGTTTTTTCATCTTGTCTCTCTGAACGAGAGAAAAACCAGTCTTTTGTCTTGACATCACAAAATGTTTATATTTATATTGTTAAAACTAAGCGGAGGTGGAAGAGCGAATTTTACATTTATGCTTTTGGGGGAATGCTAAACCTCCTACCCCTCTCCCATTGTGTACGCTACTTAATTTACTAATAAGAGTGTATCATAATCATAAAGTTGAACATTCTGTACCCTAAAGGTAAATGTTTGCTAGTTTATTATGTTTTACTTTTAAATGTGTTATTTTGAATGCCCTATTTGCTGATTATTTTTTAAATAAATTTACTATATCATTAATACGTTTACCATAGGAAATTTTAAACAAAGGAGGAACCCTTAAATAAAATATCTTTAAACAAAATAGGCCGTTTTCTGTATTACCAAATATGTAGTTATATATTAATCTACTCCACATTACTAACAGTGCTAACGCAACAAATCTGGTGAACATTCGTCTTGACAATATTATTTTTTACACTGATTTTCAACGAAATTGTTTACGCAATCAAGTCCTACCAGCAAAGCACAGAAACCTCGCGTAAAGAGGTGTCAAAGAAATCCAGAATGATGCTCGGATGGAAAGTGAACAGAACACGCAAAACGGAATCTGTGCGATTAAAAAAATCGTGTTTTTTCTAGGAACCGATGCTAGATCAAAGGAAATTTGAAACATGTGTTTATCGATCACTGTTGGTTTATTACTATGTCGTAATGTTTTTTTATCCCAAGACTATACGTTATTCAAGTGTCATTGATAAAAAAAATTTTTTCGAATATTGCGTCCAAGGTCTTCCAACGAAGACAGAAGAAGGTCATATTTGTGGCATTTCTTATTAAAAAAAAGGTGTAGAAATCTAAAAAACTCTAAAAAAAATATTTGAACTACTACAGAAGAGTAACGACATAGGGTTAGCATTTTCTTAATGGGACACGTTATTCATATGAGAAATTTTCAATTTTAATTTTAAAATAGAAAAAGCTAACAATAAATATATGAAATGCCAAACATACAATTTTGTATTAAAATCTCACATTATAATAAAATAATAATAATAAATATAATAATAATAATATCCTTGACGGTACTCTTTTGCATTTGCACTTCTTATTAAAACAGTTTTATTACCTGGGAAACAATAGGAACAAATAGCTTCGATAATACAGGTCCATGGCGTTACTTCGTATTAGACTCCCTTTAAAAAAACCTCTTCATTTCTCATTTCAATTTTTATTTTTTGATTTAATCTATATTTTTTTTCTTAATACACTTTTAACAACCTTTTTTCTTTTGACTTCCTAAACTTTAAAATTTTAAACTCAACACACTCGTCTCACTTCGGTCCCCCTTTTTACCGATTCATGATCCAAATAAACGCAGCGAAAGCAAGATTTTATTCAATCACACTCCTCAGTTAGGCTGTTTTCAAACATGCCCTACACTGTCCAATTACCTGGTTTATTTCTCAAATGTTTTAACAACCTTAAATCTTCTCTTTTAACATCAACGATGGTCATCAAAATCATTTTTCACCACCACAATTTTTACATAATATTTAAACCTTCCAGCAACAACTCAAAAATCATTGCAAAAAATTTCATATAAAAGGAGCAAAAGTGCCAACAACGCACTAACTCGAAGAATTCATTATTAGTCAGATAAACGCTAGACAGAATATTCAGTTTTTGTGATTTGATATTTCATACACTGTAGCGAGTCTCTATATAACTCTCTGTTACTGTACTGGACTTCCATCCACCTGTCTCTTAATTGTATTAAGATTAGCACCAGAGTCTTCCAACAAACTAGCTGAGGAACGTCGGAAGCAATGTCCAGTGTAAAGATGGGAATCAGGCAAATTTAGAAATTTAGCCATTTGGGCAGGCGTTTTACCAAATATGTTGATTCCAACTGGAGTTATGGCACATTTATCCTTTAAGCATCTTATAAAAACTCTTGAATACTTAATATTCACTTGACGAATGAGTATGTACTTTTTATAAAAGTGCACATACAAAGTACCACTAATTACAACGGTTCATTGCACATTAGCTTTTTTGTCTGGTATATGCACATTTAGTGAAGTTCCCAAATCTTTGATTTTATTTAATGTCAAATTACACAGTTTTTCTCGACGACAGGCTCCAAATACAACGAAAATTGCGGCTTTTTGCATAAGATATATTTCATCCGGCGCTTCTGCGAGAAATTTGTCGCTTGTAATATCTGCTTATGCCCTGATTATTTATGTTCATCATCGCCTTTTACATAAAGTTATTTGACCAGAGCGAAGACGATTTCCATTTTTTGACTTTTTTTAAAGTACGCAAGGAGCACTTTTTCACTGGCACTCTTGCCTCTTACATTTTTCTGATCACACAATTTTAAGAAACGATCGCTTCAAAATTCGTATTGTTGCTATGACTTACTAGGCAATAATTTAAAAGTAGCTTTATTGGCAGCTTCTTCGATTTCCACCGGGAGAAATTCATTTTCTTGATCACTTTCCATCGAACAAGAATTCGCGATTATTTGACGTTACTTATCAACAAAGCCAAATCAACATTCATTTTTTTCCCTTAGCAACCCATTTCATAGTTGAATTAGATTTTAAAAATAATAATAATGTCGACGCCAAAAAAAACATTCGAAGGTATGGAACACTCCGCCTTCGACGTCGTGTTCCAAACTTTCCTTCTCACAAAATAAAATGTCACTTTTAGCACTTATAATATATGTAAATAACTTTTTTATAAACGTATCGAAAAAATGAGTCGCTTTTGAAAACGAACCAATAAATAAGGTGTCAAATAAAAGGCGTTATCTCAACTGAAGTTATTTTTGTGATTACACTTTCAGATTCTTCGGGAAGAAATATACAATATGGCTATTTTAATAAAGATTCTATCCTATAATTACTATCTGATTAAAATGACCCATATAAGTGATATCAATGAACTTATATTTTTATCCGATGTCATCCTTTAAGTCATCCTTTTGTTTTGCTCGATTGGACTCTCTAGGGACAATTGTACGATGGTAAACACGATGATGTTTTTTTTTGGGGCATATACGAATGTGGGTTAAAATTTGTGGTTTGAAGGTTTTGAATCAGATGAAACATACATCTGACCAACCTTTTGGATTAAAACGTGGTATATGGCTCAAAACCCAATAAAATGGATGAAATAGGCATCTAGGACAAACCGAGGATGGAAATACCGCTAAATCTTGCACAGCATGCTACAGTATTTCACACAGAAATTAAAGCAATACAACAATGCACCATGGAAATTAGTGAAAAGGCAAAACAACGAAAGAACATTGTTACCTCATGGGACAGTCAAGCGGCTTCTGGTGAAATTGGACTGTAGTTCAACAAAATGAATGAGATGGTAAGACCTCAAACATTCTGCAAGATTTCTAGTAGTTTTCTTAAAACATCCATCAAGAACTAACTGGTTTGACCGAATTTTTTAGTTTATTAATACTTTCGCTAAAGTTTACCTTATACTTGTTGATTAGACTATGGACTTAATGAGCACATGTAAAAAATGAGTCTCACAAAAAATGAGCTATGCAGGTTTTGTCAGGTGGAAAATGAGACACCAAACGGCATAGGTTTATTTTTCCAAGAAAGCAAATGCAGGGGGTGAAGTGGCTGCCAGTTTTAAATTTATAGGAATACTAAATCAATCTTTCAATCTGTAGGAAGTTGCTTTCCTTAAGCTGGGTTTTGAAAGATCCGTTTCACAATGCAGTAAATATTTATGTCGTCAAATAATGCTTATATTATTAAGAACAATATCGAGAGTTTGCGTATTCTTTTTAATGCATAAGACAAAATTGTTTAAATAATCACGAAGTTAGATCACGATATCATAAAGAATAACTTTGCAAAAACTAAGTTTAATAGAGTCGCCACCACTGTGTTTTAAAATCTGCATCGTCAACAGTTAAGGCTACACCCCACGCTGTCAGAAGATCCCGCCTTCGGCCTGCTGACGCCCACCATTTTACGATATTTTCATCGCAGCATCCGAGCCGAGAACAAGATTTCTCACATGTTTTACTTTTTACGATTTGGTAGTCGATTTATTAAGAGAATTACCCACTTTTTGCATACCATACTGGTTTCAATGTTTTTTTATCGTAGAAAGATGCTGTTAAAAATTGGTTAAAACTGCAAAACATTTTATTGTAAAAAACATGTATTTTGCACTATAAGTGCTTTTCTTTTAAAGTGTTAGACAATGTTATGGTTTCAATAACACTAAAATCTTGAACTTCCATTATCTTTATTTGTTAATTTATACACAACGTTTCGGTTAATGATGTATCTCCTAACGTTTTCAAGTGATAACTAAAACTATTCTTAAAAGCTACGACCTTATATACTATCCGTTGTTCACCGAAGCTTGACCGACTTGTCACGGTTCAGCAACGGCAGCCAGATATTCGGAATGTCTACACTAGGTTTGCTAGATACATTTTGATTGTTTGCAATTATTACAGCTTCTTTATATTTTCTTTTCTTCCAGTGGGTTTCTTTATGAATACTTTTTGCTTCCGACCATTGTATACGGTGTTGTTTTGACCATGCGTGTTCGGCAATCCCTGATTTCGACGTTTCACCTCGTTCCGTACGTTTTTGTGTTCTTTAACTCTAATTTCTAGTGGTCTTTTTTTCCCCGTTGTATACTTTACCACATTCACAAGGAATTTGGTAGATACGGTCATTTTTTGAAACATTGTTGTCCGGTCTCGTCTTAGTAAGAATACTTCTCAGAGTGGTTTGGGATTTAAATGCTGTTTTAATATTATACCTATTCGCTATTCTGTGAATCTTTTCTTTACGAAATAGTCATAAATATTTGGTCCTTTGAAGTCTTGTGCAAATTAGAGTTCTTTGTCTTATCTTGATATTTATCGATTGTTTCCTTTACCCATCTCTCACTGAAGCCGTTTTGCTTGAGATCCCTAGTTATATTACTTATTTTGGCTTGCAGAGATTCCTTACTGTTGCATAAGGTCACCGCGCCGTTATATAGAGTAGAGATCGAACGCTGTAAGAACAACACCGATACGTCACGGTCTCATATGGCAAACTGATATAAAACCGTGACGTATCGGTGTTGTTCTTACAGCGTTCGATCTCTACGTATGACTCCTCGCTTTGTTTCGTTAGAGTGATTGGAATTCTGGTGTAAATATTGTCCAGTGTGGGTAGGTTTTCTGTATACCGAGGGCGTTTGTACTTATTATGCTTAAAGTAGAACATATACCTAGCATTTTGTAAAGGCACCTTATTTAAAAATTCGTTTTTGAAAGCATCTCATTTTTAGTAACAACAGAATTAATTTGTTTTCTAATAGAGTGACCGCAAAGTTAGCCTATTTGCATATGTGCTTATTGGTAATACAAAATCAAGATGAGCATATTTTTTGGTTTTTTGAAAAATATCGAAAATCACCCCTAATTAGGGGTAGATATGATGACGCAAAACTGAAATATATGAATATTATCAATAAAAAAGCCATTTTTATTGTATTTTTTTATATAAAGCAAAATCTTACAAATAAAAAATATTTTTTTCATGTTAATTACTCGCTAAGGGGGTTAAATCATTCCCTAATTAGGAAAAAAATCTAAAATTCCTTGAAAAATCTAGGAAAAACTACTAAGCTATTCTAAATTATTATAAATGTAAATCGTGTACTCTCCACCAGTATCTAAAAGAAAATCACCGCTGTGACGAAGGGGTGAACTACCCCCGAACGTGATAACATACGAAAAAATCATAGCAATATAAAAAAAATCGAATATTTTATAATCGATCTTAGCTTAGTGTTCAGATAGATTGAACTGACGTGATCTAATTATTCCAAACTTTTTTTCTAAAAACTAACTCTCTTTGGAATAATAGATTCAGTCGGCTTAATCTATCTGAACAACTAAGATCTATTATAAAATATTTGAGTTTTCTCATATTGCTATAATAAATGTTTTCGTATATGTTATCACGTCCGGGTTAGTTAATCTCTTAGTTATAGGGGTGGTTTTTAATGAATACTGGCGAAAAGTACTCGGTTTAAATTTCTAATAATTTAGAATCTTGGCAGTTTTTCCTAATTTTTCAAGTAATTATTGATTTTTTTTTTAATTTAGCGAATGAATTGACTTCCTAAGGGGGTTGATTTTTATAAAAAATATGTTTGAAATAATTAAATAAAGTCAGCTTTATCTTTTTGATAAGAAAAGTAAGATCTATTATAAAATATTCGACATTTTTCTTATGCTTCTTGCTAGGATATTTTCGTATGGTATTGCGTGCGGGGATAGTTCACCCCCGTTACAGGGGTGGTTTCCTTAAATAGACTAGTAGGAGGTACACGATTTGAGTTTCTAGTTATTTATATTATCCCAGTAGTTTTTTCTAGAATTTTCAGCTAATTTTTTTTTTCATATTTAGGGGATGATTTAACCCTTTAGCAAGTTTAAGGGTGGACTTTCGACTATATTACGCCCTCATGCATATATTAATAACTTTTTTTCTATTTTTAAAATTTTATTTTGTAGAGAAAAATATAATTAGATTTACTTTTATTAGGGGTGATTTTCGACATTTTTCGAGAAACCAAAAAATATGCTGATAGTTACTTTTTATTACCGGTAATTTGACACATACAGAATATTTTTAGGTTTTTTTTAAGGTCTCTGACAAAGGTGAGAAAATAGGCTAAAAATATGATGTTTTTGCAGTCACGATTTAAATTAGCAAATAGATAAAGGTAAAACTAAATACCCTTATTACTAGTTTAAAAAAATTATGGGGGTAAAAGTGAATTTTATAATTAAATTACTTATATAAAACAAATATCCTTGGTATTTTTTTCCAGCGAACCGAGGTTTTCGCCGTCTCTTTTTTTTCATATTCTATTTACTACAACCATTTAAATCATAGGTAGTTTTTCAGATTTTACGGCAAAAAATAAATTAACCAAAGAAACTTGATGCGCTTACAGCAAAGCCAATACAGCCAAATTAGTAGTAATGGGTTATTTTCCTTATTGTCAATCTAATGACAACAAACATTCTAGGGAATACATATTATCTTAAAATCGATACAAAACAATGTGTTG
The DNA here is from genome assembly GCA_019359885.1 of Listronotus oregonensis. Lineage (NCBI taxonomy): Eukaryota > Metazoa > Arthropoda > Insecta > Coleoptera > Curculionidae > Listronotus > Listronotus oregonensis. Next base: position 33,371 of record JAHBCN010000144.1, read on the forward strand.
TCGTTATTAAAATTTTCTTTGATCTCTACCAAAGTTAAAGTAGGTAATCATCTTAATGATCTAGTAGCGTATAAATATCATTTCGACGCCGAAATGATTTACGAGATACTGAAATAAATTTCCTAGTTGATGTTGTTTTTTCATTAGTACTAATTTTTATCTTTTATGGTGTTGTCATTGCTGGAGTAATTACAGTTGATGGGAATTTTTCAGAACATAAAATGGAAGAAGGTCGCAATTTACACTTTTTTAGATCATACGTAAACTGTAACGTTGAACTGGTGTGATGATACGTTTTCGTTTGGAAAACAACTTTAGTAATATAGTTTTATGGGAAACGAAAATCTGTTTAACCATGTTTATTGCTCAATAGTTTTTAAATAAAATTTTCTTAGTCAAACAGTTTTCGTGGTGAATATCAAATTGAAAGGTGAAAAGCTTAAGCATCCCCAATTTGCTCTATTACGTTCTTGGTAGTTCTTTAATTTATAATAAATAGAACAGAATAAAAATAGGGATGCAAGTTCTTTTATAAACTTTGCGATGTTTTCGAGCCAAAGCTAATAATAAAAGGTATTATTATTATTTTGTGGTAGATCTTTATATTAACATATACAAGGTTATTCAAATTAAGTGTCTGCCATTAAATCTGTGTCAAAATACAAAATTCTTTAAATCAGCGAACTAGTAGCACTTGTTAGGGCCTTTAAGATTAAAAAATGCAAAAATAATTGACATTCGTGTTTGGCTAATTTTAGTTTAATAGTAAAATATATATTTTTAATGGAACACCCTGTATGTTGTATCACTATTAAAAAAATCTTTAAAAAATACTACAGTGATATGTCTAGTCTAAGTTTGACACCATTAAAAAGATATTTTAAAGAGCTTTAAAAAAATACCACATTTTGGATGTATATATTTAATAGTTTCGTAAATATGAGCATCCAGTACTGAAAAATAAATATTAATTTAATTATAGCTTGTATAAGTTGTATAACTTTGAAAAGACACAGCAACAAAGGCCTTTTTTGAATTCGCAAAAATACATTTAACCTGTTACCACCAAAAAAAACTTTGTTTGCAATGTCATTCAAAGAAAACAGAACAGGTCAATCTTTGTGCTCTTCTCGTATAAAAAAAGTGAAATATCCATCTTGTGTATTTTGTCGCGTAGAACCTAAAAGAATAATTTAAAAAATAATTTTAATTGAAACAAAAGATATACAACAGAAAATTATCATTTTCTTAATGGGACACCTAATTTATCGGTTCGTTTTAAAAAACTTCTTTTTGTTAGGGTTTCAATAAAAAGATTTTTATATTCATTTTTAATAACAACAAAATCTATTTATTTGTATATGTATTAAAAGTTGAAATAAACGCCAAACTTTTTTGTTTTGGCATTTTAAGCATTTTTGTTACCGATTTTCATTTTCCATATAATTCTGTTATTACTATGACCCTATAGAATATCATCAGGTAAGATCTTATTATATCTGTTAGGATTGGAAGGCATGTCATTAAGTAATTCGCTAATATTTCAGCGAAGAGGGGGCTACGCGACGGACCAGACTTAAACACCACAGATCCCGAGATGTAGCACCGCCTGAAAATCTGTTTTCAGCCTATCTCCGTTTCACTCTTAGTCTTTCCGTCTCAAGTCGCGCACCAGTCTTCCTTAGTACCGCATTTTAATATCATTCTGGTTTACAAACTCATACGCGAGACATTTGTATATAAATCGTGTAAATTGTGTACGATTTCGTGGCCGTATGTTTGTATATAAACCGTTTGTGTTGTAAATATACAATATTGTGTATATACTTGCCAGTGTGTATCAAATAAAGATTAAATTGTTTATAGTTTATATGAATTTGAGTAAATGTTTTGAAGAATGATGAAGGAACAGCAGTTAGGCGAAGTCAGTGCTTCGAGTCAGTCACCCTCTAGTCTCAGCATTCAGCAGCATCTTAGTCAGCTACAGTTGCACCACCCCACTGTTATACTTCCAAATGAATCGTCAGCAACAGCTCAGCATTCCGCCGCTACCATATCTCCGGAAAGCTCTGCCGGAGATCCGGACAATAAGCCATCGTCGTCCGACAAAAAGAGCGGAATTCGTCGTCAAGAGAAACCTCCTTACTCCTATATAGCTCTTATAGTAATGGCAATACAACACTCCCCCACAAAACGGCTTACCCTAAGTGAAATATATTCTTTTCTGCAGCAGCGGTTTCCATTCTTTCGAGGAAGCTACCAGGGATGGAAAAATTCAGTACGCCATAACCTCAGCTTGAACGAGTGCTTCATCAAACTTCCGAAAGGTCTTGGCCGGCCAGGAAAGGGTCACTACTGGACCATAGACCCTGCAAGTGAGTTTATGTTCGAAGAAGGTTCTTTCCGTAGGCGTCCAAGAGGTTTCAGAAGAAAGTGCCAAGCAATGAAGCCTCAGTACCACCCTGGGTCTTTCTTTGCCAACAACATGACGTCAATGGTGAATCAAGCGACTGGGTATGACCATCAGGCTTTAGTACAATCCCAGGATTATTCTACGTGCTCCTATAATACCCCTTCGCCTCAAGTAACTTCTGGAAGTCCCTACGCTAACTACGATTATCCTGCGGTGTATCAACAGCAGTGTGAAAGAGACTGGGGTTCGAATCCGGGGCTGTTACCGTCGTATCCTGATAGTGCGATATCTAGTAGTTATCTGAAAGCTCCCCTAAGTCCAATGCAGGAGAATCACGACACTCCTCCTCCTCCGGTGGATAACTATTATCAATATGGAGTGATTTCGACGTCTTCAGAACACTGTAAGTATTTTTTTTTCATTAAAATTTAAAATTGTAGATATTTTTCCTATTGTTGTGAAGGATTCCTGTATTAAAAAATATTTTTTGAGTATTCGCCAGATTTGCTCACGCACAGTCGATAAAACATTAGTTCTTGTAATGAATAATATAGAAATGATGTCTATTAAACGAACCAATCTAAAAATAAACTATATTTTTTAATTACTATTTTTTTGTGTACAAACAATGCTTTTTTAATGTTACACTGATTTTTATAAACTTCTGACATGGTTATGGGTTCACTTTTATCACCATAAATAAGTAAAAATTTTATGAATAATATTGAATCTAACTTTGTATAAAATTATCATTATAAACCTTTGGAAGAGTTATATAGATGATGTTTTTTCCATTGCTTAAATTTTTTCTTTACACATACTAATGACTTAAGAACCTAGTATTAATTTTACGTAAGAAAAACTCAAACAACAATTTTCTTTTTCTGACATTCTAATAAGTACTAATTTTATAGTTTTGGAACCAAAATTCACTGGAATCTAACACATACAAACAAATACCTAAATTTTGGTTAAGAAGGAAGTTTTATAATTTGTTTCGATCAAATATTAACACAGAAAAAGAATTTTCAATACATATTTTAGTTTAAAATAATTATCCTTTAATTTTATAAATAGTTACTTTTCTAAATTTAAACAGTCAAATTTAACACAAAATAAAAGAGGACCTATTACAAATTTATTGTTTATATAAATTCCTGGCCTGGCTTATCAGAGACGGTTTAACGAATTGCTATTAAATTAAACATTCGTACTGTCTTTAAAACACTCTTTTATCTTAAGTAAAACATGGAAAAACATGGTATCTATAAAATCTCCGGTAAATGTAGGAAATTTTACATAGAAAAAACGTCCAGACCATCACAACACACAAAAGAGCATTAAATATACAGTGCGAGTTTCTAAGGAATAAATTTACTAAATCAAAAACAATTTACTTTTTGGTAAAATGCTCAAACCTGTCGATTGGTATTTTTAGTCGAGCTCTTTTCTATTAAAAAAATTATTTATACAGTTTGTCCCATATTGGAGATATGTCATTATCTTTCTATATTATATTTCTAAAGCGCATATCAAGTTAAACATAACTGCCAGTTTTAATTTTTTCTTTCATGTTTGCGAGATATTAAATGGTATTTTTTTTTAAATATAATTTTATTTTATTTACATTAATATTTGTTCTTATTCATTACGTGCTAAAAATTTGGACTAAGGGGTTTTTGATCCTTGCGTATTGATCCACATGTACAAATTTCAAAATAAAAAAAATAATAAATAAATAAACTACTTTATGACACACCCGAAATATTTAAAAGTCACGCTTGATAACGAAAAATGTCATTGCGAACCAAAAAGTTCTTATGATATGTTGAATTTGACCCGGGAGGTATCTTACTATCTCCAATATGTGTACGAAATGTATTTAAGGCTCGCAATACTACGGATTGCCTCGCAGTGTGGTGCAGTGTCTATCAATGCTTCAATGCGCTGCTGCAGTGTCTTGCAATGCATTGCAGCGCTTCGCAATGCTTGTAAGAATCTTGCAATGCTTCGCAGTGTCTTGCTGTGCGACGCAGGGTCCTACAATGATTTACAGTATATTTTTTAAACTGCGCAATAGGTGTACAAGAAATGATGCGTGAGAAGCCCCTCGATTTGACCTTTTACGATCATTTAGGATGCCGATTTTAAAAAATTTCGTAAGGCCATTAAGTGTACCTTTTAAAAACACAGGGTGTGCCATAAAGAAGTTAATTTTGTTTAAAAAATCTTAAGTTTGGACATGCAGGATCAATTCGCAAAGGTCGAAACCCCTTAAATTGTAGCATATTTATCTACGAAAATAAAATACGGTTTAATTGGATAAATAAAATTAAATTATTTAATATAAATTAAATTTATAACTTCCTGCTCTTCTTATTTTTAAAACGAATAATTTATAACATATTAATTTGTTATACAAGACATTAAATTATAAATTATAAAAAACGGTTCTCAGAATCTCTCAAACTTTTTAAATAAAATTAAAGTAATTTTAATTGTTATAATTGTTTAATTTCTCTTGCATCTTAAAAACTGTGACTAACTAGTCACCGAAACGTTGAAAGGATTTTTTATTTTTAAAGGGTTTATTTAGTTTTTGCGGGTGATTTTAAACTTCAGAAGGGTCAATCGATTCTGTGCATTTACACTACCCTAAGACCTAAATCAAAATGGTTCCGTATGGCGAATAATCCAAAAAATATTTTTATTAAAATTTAAAACCAACGTTTATAAATTTGGTAGTTTTTTAAACGACGCAATTTACCATTGAAGATAAATATTTCTACTAGAATATGTAGGTGCCAAAAATATTAATAATAAAAGTTAAGTAACTTATGACAGAATCACATTAATTTTAGGTAAATTTGTCTTCTACAACTTATTAAAGTATTTTGTCCCAAAAATTATTTAAATATTTTTAATTACATAATTTAATGATCTTAGCCCGATGGAATAGGTATGGCGCCTAAATTTTCGCCCATATCGGCCCGAGGATACATCTTAGTTGTATTTAAAACGCCCAAGAATATTTTTAATCAATTTATTAAAATATGTATATATAAATTTTGACGCAAAGTAGAAACTATAAACTTAACCAGAACATTTTCAGGCTCGAGTTCGTGTGAATGCTGTTGATTTAAAAAAGTTAATACTCCATCAGGAGAATCAAGAGTTTTTTAGTAAGCACTACACTTATTTTTAATACACTTCCACTTTGTTTCCCTCGAAGACAATTTTAATTTTTATACTATACTAGTAGTATTTACCCCGTTGGAATTTACTACAAATTTCTCCAAATTCAGCGAAACTACTCATCCTAATTTTGTCTCAGGGGTCTCAGATTTGACGGACTAGGTGGGTATCAAAATACGACTTAATTTCTTTACCATTATCAGCATAAATATTAATCACAATACACTTTGTCGGAAACCCCATAATCTAATTAGTCCTATTTCTAAGAATGGCATATTGGACATCGGGCTTAGTTAGGCATTTTGAAAGGGCATTAAAATCCTATTACCTGATATATCCCTTTTAGGGGCCGAGTTGGACGACGACCATGTTTATATATCTACACATATTAAATTCTACTTTCACTTCCAGATTTTTAAAATAATTAGTTCTTTGCAGCCATATTAGTATATTAAATTTTCTATTTAAGGTAGACTTAGAAGCAACCTAAAAAACGTTTCAAAATCAATCAAAAGTTTAGAATGGTACATAATTTTATAGTAACATAACAAAACACTTTTTTCATTTTATGAAATGATAGAGATCCTAATACACATATCGCCAACAGAATATGATGTAGATTTATGTTAAATTATGGGCCAATAAAATATTTTTTTAGATGACAAATTTTAATAAGTTGAAGTTTCTATAACCATTTTTACCCTGTACATGACTCTTACTGCCTTGGAATATTTAGTATTTCCTATTACATAAAATAACATTCCTACAGTGACCGTCTAAAGTTTCAGACCTGTCATTTCATTCATTCATAGCCTACTACTTGCTACTATTACCGTTCGTCAATTTTTCTAATGCGTGTCTTTTGTTTTCTTTTGTGGCGCTTACTACGATAAAGTATGTTGACAAGGTAATCTGAGAGGTCGGTTTAACATGACAGATGACAGCCAGTTGACGTGGTAATGCGTTACATTGTGGGTGGCCAAGGAAACAGTTAAATATTAAGAGAAACAGTCGAATGTTACGTGAATCTGGGGCCTGAATAGGCAAGAATACCATGTTTATATATTATTTTATGACGTCTTTAGGGTTAATAAAGGGCTGAAATGTGATTATTTTATTGGAATAGGACATCCGGGGTGCTGAATAATTATTTTAAAAACATTTGGTGTAAAGAAGGGTCGAAAAATAACACTTTAAAAAAATCACATGTATTTAAATCTGATCTATGATAAGGTCATTTTTTTTTAAATGAAATATTAAGGTATTATGCGTTACTTAAAATGTAACAAAAAAAAACGCATAAATATAAGTCATGGTCAATCATTTATTCCGAAGTAACTAAAAGTAAGTTGATCGATAATGTTTAGAATAGCTCGTATATCATCTTTTGTTAGGATTGATCGCAAGTGGTGTTTTAGAATAAACATTTGATATATCTAAACAAAACCTACGTTCGCTTTGTATATTTTGCCAAAACATATGTTTGAGTGGTATTAAGGAAAGTCAATCTACAATAATTTTGTTTTTGCGATAATCGAAAATTTTGAGTATTTTGATAACAATGCCGTTTAAGAATTTGAAATTGTCAAAAACGAAATAAAATATAGTTTTTGCTCTCTCGAAAAAGTGGGCATCTGGAATTTGACAAATGTCGCGGCGCGAGAAATTTTTCTTGCAAATTAAAGCACTAACACAGTAATTTACTTTAAGTACAGAAATTAAGATATCATTTTTTTTAAGTTTGTTGAACTGTTAAGATTTAACAACTCTTTATTTGTTTTTATTTTAATGCAGTAAACTTCATAAAAAAACTCCCAATTTAAAATCACACATAAATTTGGATCGCAAATTTACAGAACGTACCATGCTATGTAACGACGAAAATTAATGTAGAATTTGTTTCCACGATTTTACAAAATAAAGTTTCATCTTTATCTTGCTAGAATGGTAGCAAATCTTCTTGGTCCTTTGTAAAAAACATCATTTAAATCTTTTGTACTAATTATTTTTCAACCATAACTTTTAAACAAGAAATTATTTTATTTCTAAAAAAAAAACCTTACTTTTGCTTAACAGTTTGCTGCCAATTTTCACAAATTATAATTTGTGAAAATTTCAAAGTAAAATTAATAAAAGGCCAAATTTCTCGAGAATTGTTGGTCTAAGCTATTCGATTAAAAAAATAGTCGAAAAAAAAATAACCCTATTACATTTAAAAATCTGATAATTTGTTACCGCTGCTGTTGCAGGTTTCGTTCGCCAGTTAAACTTCTGTCGTTTAAAGTAACCATTTATAAACGCCGTCGCCGCAGCTGTCTTGTATAGTCTGTCTCAAAGTATATCGTTATGACTTTTGACGGACCATACCCCAATAAACCTTTAACGATTTTATTACCTTTTGTTATTAGGTAAACCCATTTGTTCATGAGGGCAGGGGTGGGCCAGGTATTTCTTGAGTTTTAACCATTAGGCATATAAATATTTTGGCTAATAATTTAGTGGCAGTGTTGAATAACCGTTTTTACTGTGCGTTTCGAAAAAGTTGTTTTACGAGAATATAACTATGTCGGGGATTCTAGCTTGGATTATCATGAGGATACCAGTGCAGAACTTTTTGAAAACTGGTTTCAAAATTATCTTTTAAAAAATATTCCAAACATCAGTGTTATTGTCATGGATAACGCAAGCTACCACAGCCGTCTGCTACACAAAGCACCAGCTTTATCAAGTTCAAAAACTGAAATCTAGGAGTATTTGTTAGAAAATGATATTTATTTTGAATTCATTACAAAAAACGCAACTTCTGGAGTCCTAAATTCACATGTATGTGATAATTTGGCTGAACAGGCTGAGCATACTGTCTACGGCTTCCTCCGTATCACTGTATGTTTAACCCATAGAGCATTTGTGGAACCAGTAAAATCAAAGATCAAGAGCAGAAAATGTTACCTACTTTACTCCCAGTGTTATAAATTTGATAAAAAATGTAATTACTAACATACCAGTTGAGAGCTGGAAAAATTCAGTACAGCACATTATAAAAATTGAGGACTCTTACTTCTATCCAAAACAACATAAATCCTATTGTTTAAATGATGACTCTGATAGTGAAACAGAATTAGATTTAGATATTTAGATTAAAAATGTAATTATGTATAGATAATGCAGTTATAAATTTATTAAAACTTTGCATATATTTAATTTCTTAATGTAATTTTAAGATTATACTTACCTAAATAAACAATAAATTATAAATCTTTATATTATTAAATTCCGTCCCTAATGTTTTGTCCTTTAATACCTACCGATCCGCAGTTTTATTGCTGTCGGCAGGTATAATCCACAAATGAAGGCAAGAGCTAACACAGTATACTTTGAGACAGACTATACTTTAGGTGTCGTTCGAATTTGAGTGGCAACGCAACAACAAGTTTAAAAATTGGCAGTAACCGCACGACTTATCTACACCTTTTTTTAATTAAAAAGATAATAACGCGCTAGATTCCTTGAATTGTTTAAAATAAATATTTATATTAAACTCTGCGTAGTACAAAACTTTGCAATTCTTTATACTCTAGTATAGCATTTAATATATTTCTATATATTTTTCTATTTTGTGCCTTAAATAAATGTATATATTTTTTGTTTCAGTAATGAGACCGTCAAGCAACGGCATGCAAACATCAAACCAATGTGATAGGAAACCTTACCTCTCCCCACCACACTCAACATCATTACCGTCATCGTTACCATCACCTCCCTTGTCAAATACGTCACATTCTTTTTACGAACCCCCTGTAAAGTATAGCATGTAGAAATTAGTATTTTTTAAACGTACCTTACGTTTCCGTTAACATTTATCAGTGAGTTAAAAAACAGATAAGTTTTTTTTGCGAGGTAACCGTTTATTACCGTGTATCTCCTCTCACAATTTTTTACCACAGGTTAAAAAAATTATCAGATAAACGCTAAGAAGCGGTTTATTCGCGAAAAATAGCTAAGAGCTTTTGTAACCTTTATTTATACTATTTGTATATTTTTGGTTAAATAATGATCTGTCAAAAAGACACAATCTTAAGAGAGTGTACTCACTCAATCTGTGAATTTTCGTGGTATTCCTGTAATAATGTTGTCTTAATGTTCCTCAGGAAAATGTAGCAAAAAGAAAACTTCTTTCTACGCAGGTCGTACTTTTTTAACGCAAAAGAAAAATGCTACCTTTTTCTACGACAAATTGAAAAACATTTTCTCATTTTTTTTATTGGGTTACATCCAGCTAACTCTCTAAATGTTATCGTTTGTCGCATTGTTTTTAAATCAATATTTTTATGGCTCTCTAAGATAGTCTAAAATTTTTGGTTGCCAAACATTAGGAAACTAGACCAAAGAAATAAAAATATTTTTTGTTTTAATCTAATTAATACACCAAACTTTACCACTACACACAAGTATAAAAAAATGATTTGTTGATATGAGGAAATTTAAGGAGCCGTCTGCAGTTTGTTTAAAATGTTATTCAGTACGCAAATTTTTAAAGAAAATTTTGTACAATTATATTTAAACCAGTCTAAAGTCTCTGATATACCACGTTGTTATGGCAATTTCTGGATAACAGAGGCAAAATTAGAGTAAAAATTTTATATCTTCTTCTTCTAGAGCATCAGAAAATTGATATTTTGTCGTTACTAGGGCAATATAAAAATCCGGAAATATTAATTACGCCGAAACTTTTGGCAAAAACACTAAAAAATGTTTGACATCTAAAACGTTAAGATAATAAAGGCATAATCTTCTAAAATACGCACCAGTTCTCAAAAGAAATATCCTTATTATTCAAAAAAAAAAAAATCCAAAAAATGTTTTTAGACACTCACTTTGTAGTCCGGGAGGCCACCGCAAAAAAGCTGGCCAATAAGAGATACGCATAAAACATTTTTTTATATTACTATAAACTATAGTTAATTCAAAACCGCACTGCTGCCTCAGCTCAGCTTGTTCACATTGCATTTTTTTTACCTAAATCGGTTTTTTCAATATGACTCAAAAACCATTGATTTTAGGAAAAAAAGGTATATAATCAAAGTTAATGGTCTAATGAAACGACGCAATTTTTGTTTATTATTATTTTTTTGTAGCTCTATTAATTTTTGAGATATTAACGATTTACATTTAAAATAAAAACGCAAATATCTCAAAAACTAAAAGAGCTACGAAAAAATATATAAAACAATAAATATGCTTTTTAATAAGCCCTATAAATAAAGTTATATACATATTTTAAATGAAACAAGTAATAAAGGAGATATAAGTAAAAAAGTGTTTTTGGCCATTAAAAATTTCGCCAATAACAATATTTTTGGTACAAGTAAATGTACCAACTCTAATCCATCAAAAATTAATTCAAAATGTTCTATTCATTGAATCAAACAAACTAATACCAAAGATAATACTACTACGGATAGATGGTTCATTTAAATGGGGCTCTCTGAATCAGTTCGGAGATATCAATGCTTCCTAAAGCAATAAAATTAAGTCAGGTAACCCTGCCCAGCGAAACGAGTACGAAACCATGTGCGACGGTGTCAATGTCTGTCTTGTACCTTATTCGAATACGACGTAGCGAAAGCGGGAGGCTAAACGGGTTGTGTATTTTCTAGTGGCGTTTCATCACGCATAGTAAAGGCCTGCCGGCAACACTGTTTAACTTTCGTTCAAGGATTGAAATACATAGCGCGAAAATCTCTCGATGGACATCGGCTCGCGTTAGCCAAAGTCCATTAGGGGTATCAAAAATATAGCAATAAATGGTTTATCTTATCCGTAGTAGTATTATCTTTGCTAATACACATGTGCCTCGAGGCAATGGAGGAAAATATGGTGGCACAGATATTTTATTTAATTTTTTGGTCCAATAACTCTACCCATTTCGATCCACTTAAAACTTTTACTAAAAGAAAATTTTAACTCTAGTTTATTAAAAAAAAGTGCCTTCTCTATCTGGGTGTTAATACCTGGCAGGACGATTAACATTTCTCGATCTCCTATGCTTCTATGTGTATAGCTCATCGTCTAAATATTCTTATTATCGATTTAAATATTAATATTAATAATTTATAAAGACAGTTGCTCGATCAGAATGATTTTGACAAAATTTAAATTATATTTTTAACTTAAAAGAAAATAGTTTATTTAGCGTTAAAATTTTTAAAAAATTCTCTTATTAAGCTAATTACTTCTTCTAGTCTAAAAGCCTTTCTTGTTCAAATTATTGTATTAACCTATTTATTTACTACTGTAAAATATAATCAAATTAAAGTTTAAACATTATTTCAACTGAAAAAATTATGTGCTACGTCTATGTGTGTGCTATATACCTGGCAGAACGCTTGTCATTCATCTATGTCCTATGTTGCTATTATTTGTATTATTTTACTGTAAGCCTGGAAGAAGTGGATAGCTTACTAAAAGAAATGTTTTAAAAGTTTAACGCTAAATAAACCATAATTTTTTTTATGCTAAAAATGTAATTAAAATTTTCTCTAGATCATTTTGAACGAGTAACCTTCTTCTATTAATTATTAATATTAATATTTAAATCGATAATAAGAATATTTAAACGATAAGCTAGACACATAGTTGCATAGGTGATCGAGAAATGTTAAGCTTCCTGCCAGGTATATAACACCCAGATGGAAAAGGTCCTTTTTATATAAAAAGAGTTTAAATTTTCTTTTAGTTAAAGTTTTAAGTGGATCGAGATGGGTACAGTTATTAGATCAAAAAAAAAAAATATCCGTGCCACCATGTTATCCCCCATTGTCTCGAGGCACATGTGTATTAGTTTGTTTCGTTCAATGAATATAATATTTTAAATTAATTTTTAGATGGATCGGAGTTAATATACTTACTTGTACCAAAAATATTGTTATTAGCGAAATTTTTATTACAATTACTTTTTTGCTTATGTCTAATTTATTATTTATTTTATTAAAAATATGTGTATAACCTTTTTAATAGGGTTTACTAAAAAGCATATTTTTTGTTTTATACTTTTTTAGCCTTTTTAGTTTTTGAGATATTTGCGTTTTTATTTTAAATTTAAATCGTTAATATCTCAAAAACTAAAAGAGCTACAAAAATTTATTCAACAAAAATTACGTAATTTTATTAGACCATTAATTTTGATTACAAACCTTTATTTCCTAAAATCAATAGTTTTCGAGTTATATTGAAAAACCGATTTTTCACGATTTTTTTTAGGTAAAAAAAATGCAATTTAAATCCGCTGAGCTGAGGCAGCAGTGCGGCTTTAAATTGACTATAGTTCATAGTAATATAAAAAAATGTTACATGTGTGTCTCTTATTGGCCAGCTTTTTGGCGGTGGCCTCCCGGACTGTTGGATATTTTAGTGCTTTAAGAAGTTTAACAATAAACTTCTTTCCTAATTACATTTTCATTTTTTTTTTCAAAATGAAAGTTGACACCTGACAGGAACATCCTTAGCCTAAATTATAATATTTTCTTTTTAATTAAGGAAAACATCTTAACAAAAAATGTATTACATTGGTTCAAACAGTCATCAACTATGGTTCCAACAATCAAAAATGTATTTCATTGATACACAAGTTAGTAACCATGATTACTAGTTGTTTTTCTTAATCGAAAATAGATAGATTATAATAACAGTTAATGGTCTAATAAACTACGCAATTTTTGCTTAATAGTTTTTTGTAGCTCTACTAGTTTTTGAGATAGTAATGATTTAAATTTAAAATAACAACGCAAATATCTCAAAAACTAAAAGAGCTACGAAAAAATATCTTAAACAAAAAATATTCTTTTTAATAGGCTTTATTAAAAAGGTTATATACATATTTTAAATAAAACAAGTAATAAAGAACAAAATTGTAAAAAAGTTATTTTGGCCATTAAAAATTTCGCCAATATTTTTTTGGTACCAGTAAATATACCAACTCTGATCCCTCTAAAAATTAATTCAAAATGTTCTTGTCATTAAATCAAACAAACTATGTGAAAAAAATACTACAAGCACTGGGTTGATTTTTAAGCGATAAGTTACGAAAAAATTGATTTAAAAAGGTTTTTGTCATAAGAAATAATTTTAAAACGACTGATCCGTCCTGCAAATATTTATTCTTTTAAATTATCTGTGGTAATAATGAATAAACCTACATTCACTCAGTTCTTGACGATTATAATTGTTTCTGTGTATTAAATAGCATTTTAATATAATGCAAATGACTCCTTAAATTATTGTACCAATTTTTTCCTAAATCTAGGATCACATGCATATTGTTAGTTACCAAAGTAAATTTAGTAAGTAGATAGTTATAGAAAAATGTAAATTAGGTTTATTTAATTTACGTGATTTTCAAAGTCATACAGCTATATTAAGCCAAATGTATATATTTTAAGTTTGTTTTTTTGATTTTTTAGTGACATGAGTTATTGAAAGTAGAAAAGTAAATAGGTTTAAGAACAAGGATGTATAAAAATTGTAATTATTTATAAAATAAATTAAGTTTATGGAAATATGCGGATTTTATTTTTTTACACTTAAGTTTATTTAAATTGTCTTTAGGGGATAAATAACAATATGATATATATATATATATATATATATATATATATATATATATATATATATATATATATATATATATATATATATATATATATATATATATATATATATATATATATATATATATATATATATATATATATATATATATATAAGATTTTTGAAATTATTTTTTATAGAGTTTTTCTTGGGTTAAGTTGACAAATGAATTAGAAGTGAATTTTCAGCACGACATTTCGCACATTATATTGTGATTTTTCAAGTTTTATTCTTGAAATTGTTTTGATTCTTTCAAAAAAATTAAAACAACTCCAAAAATAAAACTTGAAAAACCACAATATAATGTGCAAACGTCGTGCTGAAAATTCACTTCTATTTATTTGTCATATACCCAAGAAAAACTCTATGAAAATAATTTATTATATTATATATATATATATAAAGTACCACCGATTTTTATTATAAAAAATAGTGTGGTAGACAAGTACATAGTAAATTTAAAAATGCAGAAAATGAAATTTAGAAATTCAATGAAATGGAAAAACAAATAGGTATCATGGTATAAAAAGAAAAAGGATATCCCTTTGTTTAACCCGCCTTGTAGGTTTAAGTATTATGAATGTTTCTGCGGAATTCGTAGCAAAAAGGTAGGTACTTTTATCAAAACTAATAAGGCGACCGATGGCGACGGTTAGCGCTGACATCGGACGAATAAATGAAATGTATGATCAACTACAATGTAGAGGTAATAGACTGCTATAGGAGCGTTTAAATTGGTGCGAACACGAGCGAACGAACGAACGATGAATTCGTTCGTGCTCCCTCGTTCGCAAACGATCCGTGAAACTCATCATGTCGTCGGAAACAGATGACGACGTTATATTACGCTGCCAGTTTTGTAGTTATAGCGGGCCTTTCGCAAAAACGTAAAAAAATAAAAGAAAATGGTGTTTTAATTTGTTAAAAGAAGAAACCATACAGGGAGCAAAGCTTTGTTAATGGATTTAACAAGGATAACTTTAGACCAAAACAAACTTTTGTAGAATGTCTGTGACAGATTTTTGGCGTTCTCGCCTGAATGATGCAAGAAGCAATTTATTTTCATCCACATCGCAACTTAATTCTGAGAAATGTCTCCATAAAATTAACTTTTTTAGTATTTAGGTATTTTTGACTGTTTTAAAATATTGTTAAATTAGTTTTAAGCAACGAAATTTTTATTTGCTTTTATTAACGGAGATAGATACATTTATCCCCAAAACGTCAACCTATTATTCTTAATAAAATACTTGTAAAACAAAAAAAATGTGTTGTTATACCCAAATAACTTAGTCTCACAACAAAAATAATTATTTTAATATGGCGTACACAAGGCAGTTTTTAAAATGTACATCTTTTCTTTTACTGGAGAATGTCCCACTATAAATATTTGGCTTTACCCGAGACGAGAAAGAGCGATTATCCTTTTGTCCTCTTTTTTACCTTGTGATGCTCGTCGCATCTATTTTCTTTGTTTAACATTATGGAATGACAGAGTATGCAATACCTGGCTTTGAGATTCGAATGTACCTATTAGAAATAGGATAACAAATCAGTTGGTGTTCTGGATTTCAAATGGCCATTCCGATTCCGAATAACGACAGTTTTGTTTATATTTCAAACATGCTTTGTTTAGTTAAAGGTGTAAATATTTATGGAATGTAATTGGTGCATTTTGTTGTTACGTTTGTGTTCTTATGAACTGTAAAGACATTAAAGACGATGTAAAAGTGGTTATAAGGAAATACAAAACTAAAATGACTCAAAGAGTTTGGCCTGCTTAGGGTATTTTATACACAAAGATGACAAAAGGTAAGTACAAATTTAATTCGCATTATTTTTTAAAATTATATTTCATCGCGGATACAACTTTCAAAAGTAACTGCCAATTTTTAAACTTGACATTTCATTGTCGTTGCCGTTTCACTGCCGCCCAAGTCTAACTTGCGAACAGGAACTGCAACAGCAGCACAACAAGAAATTAAAGTTTATGGTTTGCCTTAAACCACCTGAAACTGGCAATAATTGATTTAAAAATATTTAGGTTTGACAAGAGATGTTTTAATTCATTTTAGCACAGAACTATGCAATAATTGTTAAAGCCCCAGTACATATCTTTTTTTCTGTTGAAGGTTTTTACTTGACTGGTTAAATTTCTATATATTTACCTATATTTATTTATATTTCATAAAAAAATTGACACAAATTGTTAAGGATAAGTTAATACACTAGCATTAGTAAAGTTATCATGGTGAATAGGATATATGATGAATAAATGACATAATTCTCTCCATAGATCCTATTACAATTATTATTTTTTATTTCATTAAAATCTTTCAAATACTTTTTCATGCCATAAAATGTATCAAGTAGAGATCGAACGCTGTTAGAACAACACCTATACGTCACGGTTTTATACGGGTTTGCCATATGAGACCGTGACGTATCGTTATTCTTCAGCAATCTCTACCATGTATTTCACCTCTTTAATTATATTTATGCAAAAATATTATTTACTTATTATTTATTTTCTTTTAGATGTTAAGAATGACATAAGGCTTGCTTAATTAGTTTTGATTTGATTCCAAAATGTTTACCGGATATATAATGTCTGTGGTTGTTGAGTAAAATCTTGTTTGCCACCTTACAGCTGTCACTATTGGTAGGTGTTGGTAAATATTTTCATATTTAAAAGCTTATCAGTAGACTCAAAGACGGATTCAGAGAGAGGGGCGAATGGGGCGATTGTGCCCCCTTATCTAAAAAAGGAAAAAAACAAACGAGTTAAAAATGGAAGAACATAACTGTTGTTATGTTAATTAGTAACTTATTAATCGACAACTTTTTATATTGCCTATTGTTTTAGGTTAGGCAATAGTTATTTGTAAAAAATAATGTGGTTGCTATAATACGTAAGGCCTACTGTAATTTGTAATTTACAAGTGGAGCAGACAGGTGGCTAACCTGGACGGAGAACGCCCGGACCCCTTAACATTGGGGCGTATTTCATATGAATACCCCCAAAACCTGGTTAACCTGCCTAAGGCCGCCTCCCCCATAATTTTCCAATCCCTTAGTACACTTTAAAAACATGTAGATGTGTGTGATGTTTTGAGTAGTTATTAGTCTAAATTTTTTTATATTATCTAAAAAACTTAATATTTAAATAATATGTTATTCTATAAACCAAGCGGAATAAAGTGCCTATTAAAGGAAAATATAACAATTTAATACAATTCAATTACAATTTTTTTATTTATTTTTATTTTATTAAACAATGCATCTAGTCATTAGAGATAATATCTGTCATAATCATTAAAAAATTATAGGGTTTAATTTGAAAAAAAAATAAAATAAAATCATGATCACTCATTCATTTTTATCCTTGACTCGTCACGATAAAATTTGGCAAAAGGCTGAGGCTAAGAATATTCTTCCATGTATCCATGTATCGAATATAATTTTTTTTTTTGTGAGACGAGGCAAATAACAAGAAAAGCCAAAATCGTTTAATCCACGCGGGCGAAAAGCTAGTAAACTATATAAAATTAACATAAAACCTGGACATAGGTCAATACTATATTATTCATCTTTGATATTTTAGGATTTACAACCGAGTACAGGATCTGTTAAAAGGCCAGGAGGTTTATGTGCTGAAATGACTATGAAAAAAAAAGAGTTAAGATAATTCAGGATATCCACATACCCAAATAAGTTGCACTGTTTCAAGATACCACCATTATTATCGAGAGTTAAAATCCAAACTGAGGTTTTATGAGCAAACATAATCCACAAAAGAAAACAATCCTCTTTAAGACTAGCTTCAGTTCGCTTTAGAAGATGACACATTTTGTAATTGGTTATATCAAAAATAAAACTTAAAATAAATACTTTGTGGGTGTCCACAACGAACTCACAATTGACGGCAAGCTTTAAAAATTTAAAGGTTTACTAACGTCGATAGTGACAACTCGGTTAAAATATTTTCAAGTTGCTGACCTTCCGATTATACCAAAAATAGGTGTCAACTAGCTGATTTTAAATAAAACTCCTATATATTATTTATCTTTAGATTTCTACACAGATTTTAGGCAAATTTCATTATCATATGCTATACCTAAATCTAAGCTTTTTGACATATTTAAGTTTTTACATCAAACTGATGTTTACATGCCTTAATTCAAGGAGATTTTACAGTATTCTCTAACTTATTACAAAGGGTGTTCAAAATAAGATTAAAATGAAATTTAAAAATTGCAAAAACCTTTGTTCTTAAGGAAAACCCCAATTTTTATAATTTTATCTATATTTTATCTTATATTTGCAAGTTTGTGTAAGGTTGTCCATTACAAAATTTTTGGATTTGATATATTGCCACTTTAATATTTTCATGGCGACTCCATAATACTCGGAGCTCACTATAATGGCGTTAAAAAACAATTCCTATCATAAATGTCCCGTCATAATCCAACTAAGAGTAAAATATTTTAACCAAATAGGAGTATAACTAAGCATCAAATCAGCAATCGCCATATAAAATATTAAACTATGTAATAATTTACCAAAAACTAAACATTTTCGGAATAGGCATCTTATACAACTTGCCCTTATTTTAATGCTAAATAAGATATGATTAAAAAAATTGGAGCTTTACAAAAAAAAAATGTTTTTAGCTGGTTTTTAATTTTATTTTTCAATCTTGTTTTTAAAAACATATAAGTTATTAAAATATTTTAAAAAATTATTAAAGTGGTTCTTTTTAACAATAATCAAACTCAGATTAAATAACGGCTTTTTCATAGCAAAATTTATGTACAAAACTTAAATATGTCAAAAACGTTTAGATTTAGGTAGAGGACATGAAGCTGAAACCTTGTGTAGAATCTAAAAAAATAATATGCAAGTTGTTCGGCACATGAGTAGACATCATAAATCTGGATAGGTGGGGCCGTCTGCTAGTCCACTCAGATGTTTTGAACTTGCTCTAAGATTTTTGTTAATTTTTTAATTCTTAATTTTCTGACTTCGAACTAAAATAACTTTTGAAAAATCATGAAAGTGACAACATTTTTATTTTATTTTAATCTAGACTAATACTAGAATCTACAATTTCAATGATTGGGGCCCATGACAGCCACAAAGGAAAAAATGCCCATCTTGATAAAGTTGACAAATAACTCTTGCTGTTTTTAACAAATTGTGGTTATTGCATATTGTTCGAAAGGAGCATGAATTGAAGATGTTTTTGACTATTTAGAAATACTCGATCATTTCTAGTTTTCTTTTTTAATGCAATTTAAGTTGGCTCTTAGGTTTATTGTTTACTTCTTTTTGTGGTTTGAGGGCCCATATTTTTCTTTGTACTGTCATGGGCCCCAATTATTCAATTTGTATGATTCTAAGTATTAGCTTAGATTGAAATGAAATAAAAATATTGGCAGTTTCATTATTTTTAAAAGTTATTTCAGGTAGATGTTGGAAAATTAAAAATTTGGAAAAAAATTTAAAGCCCAGGTTAAAATGTCTGGATGGCCCGCATAGCAGATTTACGTTCTACTCATGGGGTGTTTTATTTAAATTAAACAAGTTGACCCCTTCTGGTATAACAGCCACCACCTGGAAATATTTTAGCCGACTTGCTCCCCCCGACGTTAGTAAATCTTCAAAATTTCAAACACACTTTTCAAGAAATCCCGCAGTTTGTCGATCGTGGAAACCCTGTAATATGTAAAATAAATTGAAAAATTTTTGTATGTGTTTTGTAAATAAAAACTGAGTTTATCATATTTTATTGTTTATTTGTATATTAATCTTATTACCCAAAATATGTTAAAATGTAAAGTCAAATGTCATGAGATAAACCCCCTACTTCCTTCAAAAATACTACTCAAGTATAATTTGTTTTACTTGAAGTACTTTTAATTAGTTCAAGTATTTTTATGTACTTCAAGTACTGGTTTACTTCAATTCTTTTTTAAATTTTCTTGAAAATGCAAGTACATTTTTAATGAATTGATACTTGTACTTGAAGTAATTTTTAAAATCAAAACTTGGTACTTGTACTTGAAGTACTATTTTAGAGTACTTTGACAGCTCTGACTACAGAGCTGTGATGTATGGCCTTTTTTTTATTTATAAGCTAAGTTCACCCATTGCCTGACCGTCGCCGGGGCATAAAATTTGGGCCAGGTTACAAGGTTAAAATATTTTTATCCTTATTGCACCGAACTTCTAAGCATTTTTTAGACATTTATTAAACCGTCCAAATGACAGCAATTTGAATTATTTCTTATCAGTTTTGATCTCACGCCTGTCAAAGAAAAAACCCACAAAAAACATACTAACCCTATCCAAAGGTATGTGTTAAAAGTGAACTAAAAAAGGAGCAATTTAAATGGTTTTTTTTACTAATACGGGCCTTAGATGTGCCATCTTTCAAAATAAAGTTTTGGGAAATCGCTTTTTGGGATTTTTTATAGTCCAGTTCTCTCACCAGTAACACGCAGTCTTCTGTCCTTCTTTGATGTCGTTATTTAAATTAAGCTACCCTTTAAACCCCCCGTTCTAAATCATCGAATATGCCCAAACAATTAAAATGTGCACAAAAAAACCACTATTGAAAAAATGGATAAAAAAACCCGTATTTTTTTTTGTTCTGGTTCTACTAAATGTCTATAAATCACAGTAAAAAAATATAATGCAAAATAAATTTCTTTACCGAAAATATTAAATTTTAATTTTTCCGAAAAAATCCAACTCAATTTTGTAGTGGTTTTAAAACTTTTTTAAACATTAAAACTTTTTTTTTTTAATTGTACTCTTTACATAAAAGAACATGTCTCATTTTGTAAATATAAGGTGACCCTTTATTTATTTTCCCAAGTTTTGGAGTCAGGTAGTCTAAAAGCAGTAATTTTTTAGGGAATTTAACAGGGGAAACGCCTTAAGTAACTGACGTTTCTGGGCTAATAAATTATAAGCGAAATGTCAATAAGCGTCCTATCCCCTCTAGTCAAAAAAAAGAGTTTTAATTTGGAATTAGATAATATTAAAATAATTTTTACCCAAAATTAATAAAAGTAGCCTTTTTTTAAGAAAAAGGATATTAGAAACTATCTTTTACTTTTGAACAACTTTTTTCCTAGTAACTTTTTTCCAATCTTCTCAAATAAATGCACTTGACTCTTGAACCTTTAAAAGTTTTTCAATTTTCTGAATACCGCGTATAAAATTTGTTAAAATTTTTACCCCAATCTTTCTAAGGTAAAAATTTTTTAATGTAGCTTTTTTTGATAAAATAAAAAATAAAGTTTTTACTACAACACCTTTTCCGTGGACGTACTGGTGTGTAAAAGTAAGATAGTTTCTAATATCAT
>JAHBCN010000144.1:60000-265276 GCA_019359885.1 Listronotus oregonensis
TTGGCGGACTCTGGTGCTAATCTTACTACAATTAAGAGACACGGTGGATGGAAGTCCAGTACAGTAGCAGAGGGTTATATAGGAGACTCGAGAAAAAGATTATGGCTGATTAAATTTTGTCGAAAACTTTGGTGGATGACATTGCTTCCTGCCCGGGTACATATCTTACCAAAGTAAATTGTGCGACAACCACCAATGAGATTAGCCATGGAGTTTCTTATTCTAATTGTATTTACAGTAATTATACTTTTAATTGAATAAATAATTTATTTTCATCTAAATATTACGTTTCTGTAATTTCTTATTTGTGTTAAAAGTAAATCACTTTTAGATCAAAGTGCTAGAAGTAATTACTTTTAACACCAGTGTCATAAAATTACATTTTAAATACTGACAGCATGCATTAAAAATCAAACTTTTACTGACGTTTGTAGAAAAAATATGTTACGAACCTTAGTTGTGCTCATTTTATAATATTATGAGAGAGTACATAGATATATATTATTTCATACTGTCTGGTAGAGCTTCGATTACATTATCAGTTTGAGACCGGTAGGTCAGTCATTACAGTACAGAGCCGGTAAGTCTAAGCAACACAATTTCATTTTTATTAATTAAATTAGACATTTAAAAATATGCCAACATGACATTTTCTTCACTTGTTGACTGCTACAGGGAAAAGGGTAATGCGATTTTTAGAATATAATGTGATTTTTTGATTTTTGAAATCAAATAATGATGCAAAACGGACTTACGATATGAAATAAAATACATTACGATACACGCCCGGTAGTACTTGTTACAGTTACTTGTTTAGACATTCTTGACTTGGCTCCTAGCGTCGCCTCGTCTATAATTTCTAACTCGTACTGTAACAAGTAACCTACCGGACTTATAGTAACGTAAATTACTATAAACGCAAAATAAAAAGTATTAACTAACCAGAACATTTTTTGGCTCAGGTTCCTATAAATGCTGTTAAAGTTAATACTCTATCAGAAGAATCTCCGAGAGATTTTAAGTAAGCAGTACACTTATCTTTAATTAATACACATAATTTAATTAGTCTAAATTTCAAAAAGCAATAAAACCTTTATCGGACTTAGTTAGTTATTTTTAAAACAGCATTTAAATCATATTACCTTATCTATCCCTTTTTGGGGCCGAATTGGCATCGATTGAAGAAATAGTTGTTAAGATTTTCAGCGGTTATATTTCAAATAGTGTGTTTTAATAAAACATTTACAATTTACGGGGGTTTATCTAATGACATTTTTATTTAAAGCAATATGTTTTGAAAAATAGGTTAAAATGTAGTTAATAAATATATTTCATAATTTGATGGGTCAAATAACAAAAACAAATTAATAAGCTTTATCCAAAAGGCTATCAAAATTGAATAACTTTCTAGCCGTATTTCCATGGTTACCATTGCCAAAACCAGGTTGGGCTTGTTAACAAGTAATTCTATTTTATTTTTACATTTATTTTTACCATGAACCATGGTAAAAAGTAGTTTATGCCATACCGGAATGGCTAGGTTTTCAGTTGAACGGGTTAACTTTTCAGGTTCTTAATTTCAAAATCAATAAGCTTTTTTTGCAGTGGAAAGCTTGTAAAAATTATTCTTAAAAAAAAAAATTTTTAAAAAAAAAATATATACTACAATTGGAAAATTTTTTTTTTATAAAAGGGCCTCTCAGAACAAAAAACAACAACAACTCAAAAACAAAAAAAAAAGCAAAACCAAAACACCGGGCCTTTTTAACGTAAAATGA
This sequence comes from Listronotus oregonensis, assembly GCA_019359885.1. Taxonomy (NCBI): domain Eukaryota; kingdom Metazoa; phylum Arthropoda; class Insecta; order Coleoptera; family Curculionidae; genus Listronotus; species Listronotus oregonensis. The sequence goes on from JAHBCN010000144.1 coordinate 61,779, forward strand.
AAAATTTTGCTCCAAATTTTTTTCTTATTCGACCAAAAAAAAATTTGAATTTACAAAAAATAAAAAAAAAAAATTTTCAAGTACCCCAAACCAAATTTTTTTTCATTTTACTTTTTTCCATTATATATTTATTTTTTTAATGTTTAGTTAAAAGGTGATAAAATAAAAGTAAAAATGCGTAGGTACCTGCAAAAATATTGTTTTTTTTTAAAATTTTTTTATAAATTTAAATTTTCTTTAGGTTGGGAATGGGGTTTAAAAATAAATTTGGAAAGTTTTTTTTTTTAAAAAAAGTTAAAAAAAAAAAATTTATTTTTTGTTTTTTGATTTTTTTTTGCTTTTTGAGGGAAAAAAAATATATTTTTTATTATTAATTTTTTTTTAAAAAAAAGGGAATTTTTAAAAAAAATTTTTTTTTATCTTTTTAATTTTTCCATTTGTCCTTTTTTAACGCATCCGCGGCATAATAAAATAATAAAAATAATTTATATAATTATTAATATATATATATATATATATATATATTATATATAATTAATATATAATATAACCACATTTTTTATTGCATTTTTTGAATTAATTACAAGTTTTGGGCTCCTAACCCCACAGTGCGACGCCCCTATTTGCCTAAATATTTTGATTTTTTCCAGATACCTTATGATTGCATCGTCTTTATTAGAACTTCTGGTATCAAGATCTCAGAATCTACCAACATTGAATCGTTGCCTAAAAATAGATTAATTAGAACACGAATCCGTCTAAATTCCAGGATTCCCCTAGCTTTTCAAAAATAACCCCTCATTATCTTCGATGATTCAATATTAAACCAAATTTAATCTAAAATAAAGCCAAGCTGTGCCGTGCTCTACCTTTGTACTTCCTTCGTTGTTATCAAGTCGACAACCGCAAGATAAAAGTTATCTACGTGATTTCTATAATAAAAAGCTAACTTAGTTTTATTTTTTATAAATAATAAATAAATAGTTTCGACCTCCTGAAATATCGGATTATAGCAATGTAACCATTGCTTGTCCTAAATGACTTTTTTGAAAAATAGCGACTATCAAAAATAACATTTAACAAATCGAGCATGTACCTACTAGAGGCAGCCTTAGGGCTTGGCCGTCTAAACAAAAATACGAGAGAAACAAAACATAAAAGTACAGTGACGGCCATTAAATCTTGGATAAAAAAATTGTCAAATTTTGACTTTTCTGCCAATTTTTGTAAATCGCTATTTTTTACCTTGTTTTACTTTTAATTACTATAAACAAACAAAAGGTAAAAAAAATATTTATATTTTATAAAAACTAACAAATTAATAAATTAATTAACAATGTAATAAATTCAGACAAACTGAATTATCCTTACAAACATATTTAATATTTTATTACGGCCCTGTTTTTTTCTAAGCCAGAGTTAGATCATTAATGGACCAAAGCCCGGGCGTAGTCCGAATTTTCTCGTAACTCATTCCACGCCTCTAAAATTTTATCAATATTTTCCATATTTATTTTTTTAACTAATAAGCCCCAAACAGTTTCCATCACATTTAAATCCGGACTACGTGCGGGCCACGGTAAAACCCTGATACGCTGGTCTTCCTCCCATTCATCGACTTGCCGGGCCGTATGAACGGGACACTTATCTTGCTGAAAGATAACATTTCTATCCGGAAATCGATCCAGTACAGAAGGAATCATGCTATTCTGTAGTACATCTATACAGGGTCCTGCAGCTCACCTCCCGTCTTATGTAGCTCATTTATTATTCACTGTAAAATTTTCATATTTTGCAGACGTTACCTTCAACACAAGTGCATTCAGGAAAATAATTTTGGTTATACAGGGTGTCACAGAAAAGTGTGACGTCACTATGGTGCATTTTTAAATGGAATGCTCTGTATTTTTTGTATATTTAGGTACCTCTTGTGGTCATTTATATTCCTCTAATTTGTCAACATCGTTTAGTAATTTCAGAGAAAAAAATAAAATATAAAAAAACTGTTTTGCACCATTAATTTAAAAATGAATAAAAATACAAAGTGCTTGATTAATAGAACTAGAACAAGAACTATTAAGTAAGGAATATCAGTGTTTAGGTCATGTTTGGTTAATTCGAACTGTACAGGGTGTCCAAAATTTAGTGTCAAACTCTTCAAATTTAAAAGCACTTTATTTTTATTATTTTAAATATGAGTCCCTGTATATTTTTAGGTCGTTAGATGCAGAATTAAAAAACAAACATTTTTCTAATTTTAACCCTGTCGAAATTCCTAACACATTAAAAGTTATTTGTTGAAAACTCATTTTGGCATCTATTTCGATAGTAATATCACTGGATAAAAATGGTAGGTGGCTACGAAAAACAATTTATTGACATGTTAATTATTACCTAGAAATTGGTTAAAGTTACATAAATGTTAGCCAAAATTACAAATTACGTTTATTTAACATTTAAAGGTTTTTCTTAAATTAATTTAATTTAATCAATAAATAATAATAATTTACTCGAATTTTTATAATACGTCAAAATAAGATTCTGTAAGTTAAATAAACTCCAATGAAATAAATTGTTTTTCATAGCCACCTATCAATTTTATTCATGGTATTACTATTAAAATATATGCCAAAATGAGTTTTCAACGAATAACTTTTAATGTGTTAGAAATTTCGATAGGGTCATAATTAGAAAAATCTTTGTTTTTTAATTCTTCAACTAACGACCCAAAAATATACAGGGGCTCACATTTAAAATAAGAAAAATAAAGTGCTTTCAAATTTGAAAAGTTTGACACTAAATTTTGACACTCTGTACAGTTCGAATTAACCAAACATGACCAAGCGACTGAATACGTTACTTAATAAGTTCTTTGTTTAGTTTTATTAATCAAGCACTATTGGTATTTTTATTCATTTTTTAAATTCAATTAAAAAATGAAAAATAAACCGATTTGACAAAATTTTAGAGGAATATAAATGACCACAAAAGGTACCTAAAAACAAAAAATAAGACTTCCAAAAAAATGCACCATCGTGACGTCACACTTTTTGGAATTTGTAAACGTCTGCAAAAATAAAATTTCACAGTGAATAACAATGAGCCAAAGAGGAGGGCCAGGACCCTGTTAACCTCCGCATTGAACCTTCCTTCGATAAAATAACATACACCAAGTCCTTGCACCAGCCACCCCAAACATTTACCGAAAATCGCCCACTACTTCTGTCCTTTTGGGTATATTTGTCATCAAATCGTGTTCCTTGGGGCCGGTATACTTTAAGTATCCCATTGTAGCACGACTGAAACACTATTTTTTTGGTGAACATTATATTTTCTCAAAAAATCGAAGGTTCCAAGTAAAATTATCCAATGCGTTGTTTTTTATTTGCATTTATTAAAAACGGTTTTAAGGCTGTCGGGTGGCAGCGCAATACGGATATTTGCCTTATTCTTCGCCGTGCCGTTCTAACCGAAGCTGGGAAATTGATTTTCGTTTTTGCTGTAACTACAGATTTAAATGGTTGGTTTTTCAAAACATTAACTAAATTATTGTCTTGTTCTTGATTCGATAGTTTGGGGCGACCACTTCCAGCTCTTCTCTCAAAGGAGTGTGTTTTCTGCCATTTTTTTTAACAAAATGAATAGTACTCTTTGGGATGTTAAGCGCTTACGCCACATCCCTTTCTAGCCAACCTCTCTGGTCAATATAATAAATAATTAATACTTTTTGATCCAAAGCTAAGTTTGGCATTTTAAAAAATGTTTTTAGACACTGACAAGGGACACCTGTTTCCTTTATTGGGTTTTTTAACAGGTATTTATATTCAGTAGAAGGTGGCATAAGCCTATTTTACGAAAGAGAAAAAGAATTGCCCAAGATTTAATGGCCGTTACTGTACAACCTTTCTCTCTCGCTCCGCGTGTTAATATTGGTCGGCGGGGTCTTTTCAATATTTATTATTCGTATTGTGTAGTCATAAACTTGATCAATTATTATTACAACTTGTGGTCACTAAAGTTATAAGTTATTAATCAAATATGTGAAAAACTTGTTGTTAAAAACCACTTTCCTCTCTAAATAACATCCCAGGCTCGCTTATTAAAACATAAATTATAATATTTCAACATTGCCAAATAACATAACTAAATTTTTAAAATTCTAAAAATTGTTCATCTCCAAACTAGGTAGCGTCAAGCTATCTAAAACAATAAATTATAATATTTACAAACATTAGCCAACCAACTATAAACGTTGGTCAGAGACAAATTTTTTAAACCGCATTCTAAAAATAATTTTGGGTTCATCTCCAAACTAGGTATTTTATAAAGTTTCTTCTGGGACAGACCCAAATAAACAATGAAATAATAATTAATATAATTTCTGAATAATAAAAATTAGTAACACGACGTTTTTTACAGGAAACCGCTTGGGAATTGCAAGAAATTGAAAATCGTCACTTTAAAAAGTCACGTAGACATAAGTATTATTCATATGCGAAAATGTTAAAATTATTTAGAAAAATAATTGCAAACCTTATTGTTATTATACCCTGTGTCCCAGAATAGTTTACCGAGTGCGACAAATGGACCAAAAATGTTTAAATTAAAAACAATATTTTGGAAATATGGTTTGCATGATTTGAAACGACAATGCGCCAAAATTTAGTCAAATCGGCATTATACCGGATCAGTTACAACCGAAATGGAACAAATTATCACTAATAAAGTACTTTTAATTTAAAACTTAAAAAGCAGATCTTTTATAAGGATATATTGTTTAAAAATAAATGTATCTCATAATCTGCAGTTATGGATTGTTAATTTAAACTATAGTATTTAAAAAAAAGTATTCTATAATTAAAAAATTTTGCATTTATAATAATACTGGTACTTATCATTTTTTTCAATATCTAAATAAAGAAATTTTAAAAAAGAATATTGGGTATGGCAATAATATGTTTTTTAAAAAATAATCAAAAAATACAAGTTAAAATTTTTATTATTAGTAACTCGGTTATCATAACGATTTTCAAGTGAAGTGGTAAAGAAAGTAAAAAGAGTAAAACGAAGAACTATGTTGTAAAAACTAATCTGCACAACCGCCATCCCTCTCCAAACATTTGGTCAAAATTCGTTAGCAGTTATTAAGATATTCCTTGAAAGAAAGTTATAAAGTGGGATTTTTTGTCACCATAGTTTAAATTAACGAGCTATAATTCCATATTATGACATACATTTTAATTTAAAAAATTTTTTTTTTAATATATATATATATATATATATATATATATATATATATATATATATAAAATTAAAAAAATAATTAATAAAATGATCTTATAAACGTGAGGTATTTGTCACCGAAAAAGTTTAATTTGGTAAATCTGATGATATTTAAATATCATCGTTAAATATCATTATTTCGATATACATTTCATTATGTGTTTTTTTTTTAAGTTTTTAAAGTTTATAAATAAGTTCTTAAAATTTCCATTTTTTGGTTGAAAAAGGAAATAAATTTTCCGAAAGCTCGGGACTGCAAAAGTGTTTAACTTTATAAGGCATAAAGGATCCCTAATAACCTTCCAGTTTTATATATATATAATATATATATATATATATATATTATATATATATATATATATATATATATATATATATATATATATATATATATATATACTATTATATATATATATATATATATATATATATATATATATATATATATATATATATATATATATATATATATATATATATATATATAATATATATATATGTATATAAAATATATATATATATATATATATATATATATATATATATATATATATATATATATATATATATATATATATATATATATATAATATATATATATATATATATCGGTTGTTGCTCCGCCGAGCGGGACATAGGGAATCCCATGTAAATTTTGAAGTAGTCAAATATTGGCTCCCCTAATTATTTTAGAAAAAAATGCTATTAGGATTTATTGAAGAGCACAATAAGTTCCACGCAAAATGAAAATTTGAGCATTTTTCAACCAACCAGTAAAGAGTAAACTGCTTAAATACTTCATCGATATTCTGGCACATTCAGCGGAAATAGCATTCCTTAGCAGGTCTAAATGTTCATATTTTTTATTGGTATAATGCTTAGTTTTTAAATGTCCCCATAGAAAAAAATCGTTTGGCGAAAGATCCGAAGACCTGGCTGGCCAAGATATTGCGTGGTTTGGGCCTATGATGTCGTTATTAAATGCGTTGTTCAAGTATTCGGGCACAGCTCTGGTACTGTGTGCTGGGCAGCCATCCATTTGATACCAAATCTCTTGATTTTCACGAGCAAGGTTGTTCAAAGCAGGCAAAATTTGTTCTCTAAAAGTTCCAGAACGTACTCCGCATTCAAAGTTCGGTCAAGGAAAAATGGTCCAAGGATATGGTGGCCGAAAATTCCCGCCAAAACATTATTTTTTTGTGGATATTGAGTTCTTGTCTCAACAAATCGATTTTGGTTTTCGTTACTCCAGTACCGGCAATTTTGAATGTTGGGTTCGTTGTTCAATGTAAAAGTGCATTCGTCAGTAAAGCAAATATTTTGTAAAAAACCTCTGTCAGTGTTTGCCCTCTCCATCATCTCAAAGCAAAATTACTGTCGTCGTATTTCGTCTCCGTCTCCTAATTCTTGGTGTCTTTCGTACTTGTAAGCGTGGTATTTACATCTTTTTAAAATTCGAGATATTGTGGTGTGGTCTTGTCCAGTAATGTCCTCCAGTTGTCTCGTGCTAATGTTTCCTTCGGCCTCCTCTACACAAAGTATCACGTCTAAATCCCTCACGTTTTGTACAATTTGTCTCTGATTTTCCCGTCGATTTTCTTCACATTTGCAATTATTGATTACTGTACCTGTAGTTTCAAATTTTTATTTTTTTTTATCGTCCGTTCTATTGTCGATTTACTTGGTATTGGCCTATTGGAAAAATAGGCTGCAAACATGTCCGCTACTCTTCGATAACTATTTCCCTGATAAAACCATTTTATAATAGTGATTTTTTCTTGATTTGAGTAGTTCATTATTTCATTGATCTGACAACTTAAGAGTAAGGGGTTAAATAATTTTTCTGGTATTTTATTATAAACTTCTAATAATACAGGGCGCGTAAGAAGATATGAGATTCGTAACTTATTTTAGCATTTATCTCTTAGCTGGCGGACTGAGAAGAGCTGAAATTTGTACACTGGGTACAACTTTTCGTGCTCTTTAAAAAATCCTAATAATATTTTCTTCTAAAATAATTAGGGGAGCCAATATTGGACCACTTCAAAATTTTCATGGGATTCCCTATGTCCGCTCGACGGGCAACACCCGGTATATATATATATATATATATATATATATATATATATATATATATATATATATATATATATATATATAATATAATATAAATACGCTTATTGTTAGAACTAAACAACTTAAATCATATGTAGCTTTTAAAACGTCAGTAGATAAATTCAAATAACAACGCAAAAATAGTATAGGATTGAAAAAAATATGGAAAATACTTACTTTAGGTTTAAAAATAAAGAAGTTTTAGAATACAGACCTGATGTTCTATTCATTGATCATTCTATCGACCATTGACCGGCACCACAGCTAATGTGAGAACAAAAGAAGTAGATATAAAAGTATGGGTTCAAATATAGGGGTGTGAGGTTCAATATAAGCCGCGTAAAATAAGACTGTTAATACTTAAAAATTAGAATTTGTCGTTAAAAACGGCAAGTAATAAAAACCTAATATTAAATAACGATTTTTAAAAATATACGGACCTGTGAAAATACGTTTTTTTTTGTAAAAAAGTGTATTTATAGCTTCAATCGTTATTCTAGAGAACCATGTACCTGCGATATCTTTGGAGCTCATTATAAAGAAATAGGGAATATAAAAAAAGGTGTTATGACTAGTGTTGTAAATGGAATTATTTACAGTGGAAATATTTCCATGGAAATGCAAATATTGCAAATTTCCGAACGTGTCTCAGAAATATTGAAAATTTTGGAAATATCGGAAAAAAAATTCGTTTTAAACCAACAAAACAAAGATTTCTATATATTTCTTATACATTTATGCAGTACAAATTTTACACTAAAAAATAATTTCCGAAAAAGTATGTATATTATTACGATTACGAATAATAAAATCTTGATTTTGGAGATTCACCGATTATTGCTTGTTGTGGTCGTGGTCGTGTGTAATTACTTTTTGAAAAATTTTAATGTTTTTTTTTGTATTTTTTATACTTAAATTTTTATTTATAATAATGTATTTTGCATTTTAACTTTTGTAAGTCATGTATAAATAACCCCATTTAAAATGTTAGGAATCGAAATTTGCTATCGGATAGAAGAGAAAAAGTTACTGGCTAAAAAATCGGTAAGTTTACGGCTCTATCAATCGTGTCGTCCATTGTTACCTCAGTAGCGACTGTATTTTATACTGTTAAATAATTATTATTTTATTTTTAACTTTTTTATTTGCGCAATTGTCTTACTAGATACCATTTGTACTTAGATTTTGAGCCAGATATTTTTTGCCTGGTTTTGAATACTTTGGAAATTTACCTCTAAAAATCTGGCCAAATCTGACCATTTTTGGTATAACCTATGATAAACTTTAATTAAATTTTTGGTTTTTTGAGTTTTATGGTTTTTATTTCTATATTTCCATATATTTTTAATGTTTCCTGATATATTTCCGGAAATATTTCCAAATATATATTTTCCATCACTAGTTGTGCCCAATACATCCTTTAATTATTTATTTTAAATATTAGTTTCCTTTTTAGTTTATTGTGAAAACCCCTTGCTGATACATTGCTGAAAAGAAGATGATATTGTTTGAGAAAGAGATTTGTCTTTGACTATTAGTTAAATTTTTGTTGCACCAAAAGAAAAGAGTTTACCTTGGTAACTACGGTAATATAAAAGGAATAATCTTAATTTGGTGATTCTCAGAAAAGTAATTTTCAGCTCGATTCACTTTACAATAAGAGTATTAATCAAAGATAAAATTAAGTATTGATTTTTTAATTTAAGGCGTTCTAAGGTAAACAAAACACAATTTGTTCTTTATTTACATAAAAAGCTCATTTTTAAATCCCTTTATGGTTTAAATTACGTATTAACTATAACTAACCAATTCAGTTTGCGCCGTTAATATTTTTAAGAAGACTACATTTGGTAACATTAGTGTACATATGTCCCTCAAAGGGTATTTGATTTGGTCTGTCTTAAAAAGTCATGTAGTTAGTGCTGTGTTGCCAGTTTCGAACCGTTATGTCAAATATCCATCCATATTTAAGCATCTGTATTCTGATATCTCTTTGCTTAAACTTAATATGTTTTGACATTTATGTCGCCTTTACTATGACATAAATTAGCTATTAAAAAGCTAAACGGTACTAAAATTTCAGACAATAATTCATTTAAACCTGTTTCGTTGTCAAATGTATAGTGGCATCATTAAAATTTCCTGTAGCTCATAAATTTAAGTGGTTTAAAAGATATTGTAGGTACCCACCGCATAGGTACCACTTGATATGTTGTCTGCTTATACTTTATATAACCTATTTTTTTTGCGAAAAATATTTCATAAACGCTGAAGTTTATTATGTTATACGGTATCTTTTCAAACTAAAAACCACTTCTTTTTAAAATCCTTGGAAATTAGGAATAGTAAATCATGAATTATTTTAATTAAAATTTAATAAAGGAGGAAAAATTGCGTATTTTTAATTTTAAATCAATTTTTCTAAAATATTCAGGAAGATTTTATTATATTTATTTAAAACGTGTCATGGTACAAATGTTTCTCTTAAGACTAAACTACTATATACACAGAATTTGTACTTAACTTGTTTTAAATACATTTAAATAAATTATTAGAAGTATAAAAAAACACTTAGATAATATCTTAAAAAAGTACATCTGCTAAAAAACATCAATTTATATATTCCCGGAATCCTCTAGCAATTACCAGAGCACCTCCATGGGCACTACTAGCCGGAATGTTTTTTTTTCTTCCTCAGAGCCCCTATTATTTTTATTATTCACGTATAATTTATACTCCCCTTTAGACGCGTTGACCGAGAATGAACACAAAGTTTGTAAAAACAATTTCAGTCTTCATAAATAAAATTTTGCGCTTGAGCAAATTAAAGTTTTCGTCTAGCTTGACGAAATACGTCATCACATCACCGGCTCCTTTGACTTTTGTAACACCTCTAGCTTCGCATTCATATCCTAACCTTTCAATTTGTTGAGCAGTCGATGCCAAAACATGAATTTTTCCTAAAAATTAAAAATAAATAAATCTAAAATATAAAAAAATATATTTTTATGTAGAACACGCCTTAGAATGCGCCATCAAAGGGCTTTAATAGAGCAGATAATTGTTTTTTTTTGTAATGTAAAAAATCACATGGATCAAAATCTGGATATTAGATGGATATTTAATATTAACGTTACTACAGTTGTTGTTTTTATGTTTCATGGTAATTGTTCTTTATCTACATACCTGGACAACCTGTACTATCCATTCTAGAAGCCATGTTGACAGCGTCGCCCCATATGTCATATAAAGGCTTTTTGGATCCTACTACACCAGCTACTATCGGTCCGTGACTAATACCTGTCACAAACATATGTAAAAGAAGTTAATTAAGTGCCTAAATTTAAGAAAAAAGTTCTTAAAAAGTCGTAATAGCTTCGTTTTTAAGGTACAAGGTTTTTTTAAATTTAATAAAATCAACATTTTCTTAAAAATCTAGAAGAAGTGCAAATTTATTTTAATGTGTCAAAGAAATTTGAGGCAGATTTTGTTTAATTTTTTCGTAACACAGTTATTATTAGTTAGAAATATATTTTTTGATAAAATTTTTATTGAATTAATTATATTTCTTGTCTTTATTTCATCGTATTAGATAAAATAAAAACAAGAGATGACAAAAAAATCAATGAATAAATAAAAATTCCAAAAACTTACCAATTCTTAACTGTATGTCATGTAAAAGCCCGTTCTGCTTTTTGAATTCCTTAAACATGTTCGATGCGAAGTAGAGAAGAACGTACAATGAATTATACGTGGGATGCGTCTCAATTTCGTGGGCGACGTATTCATTTTCGCCGGGTGTAGTAAGTCCACACGCTGCCATGTAAGTCCACTTCGCAATTTTAATTTTTTCAACTTTACTAAACTCTTTACGATTGATGAGCTAAAAAAATTTTGTTAACTTTTTGCTCAATGTCGATATAACTGGTTGTTTAATAAATTTAAACGTTTTGTTTTATTTTCCTAAAAATCGTAGTACTTTTTTATGAACACGTGTGAAGTTTAGTACTTACTGTATCTATGCTCGTTATGTATTCGTTCATAAGCGTTAAAAAAGCGTTTTCATCTTCTGTGTAAGCTTCATCAAAGACCATCGAGGCAAACATGACAGCTGCATGATTATGTGTTTCATAATACAGATCATTCATTTCTTTGTTTACATCCAGGTAAATTTTTGCTGAAAGCAGAAAAATTTAATTATATATCTGAGCTCTTCAACTATTTGCCGTAAATCGTACAAACAAATAAAATGTTTTGCCTTATTTAACATTCTCATTGTTTTTACAAAAAATAAAGTGGGAAAAGCGATTAACTGACCCTTACTTGGTAAAATTTCATCCACAGAATTGTGCGTAGAAGTGTATTTTGTAAGGAAACTTAGGGGAAACAACTTTATCAGATTTTTAAAATTTATTTTAAGAAAATGCTTTATTAAATTATGTGGTATATTATCTGCTCCGTTATTTTAAATATATGCAAAATAAGAAAAATTATTAAATATGTACAGTCGTATTCAGCAAGACGGTCACACAATGCATGGTTTCGTAGAAACTTCTTTTTATTTATTAATAAAAAATAGTTGTACACGTAGCTACAGATTTAATCCGGAATTTTATTTTTAGAACCAAACGAATGGTCCAAGCCGCAATTTTGTCTTTAAATTTTTGCAATTGTGTATCTATAAGACGTGCATTAGGTCAAAGTCACTTGAGCTATTTTCATATAGTTAAAAGTGTTTATGACGCAACTCATAATAATTATATTTTTTGTGAATGGAAGTCTCAAACCAAGTAATATTTGACAAAGACTTCAAGCACACTACATTGAATCCATCTTATCAAAAACCCAAATTTTTAGTTGGTTTGAGAAGTTTAAAGAGGGCTGTACAACAGTCAAAAGTTTGCCAAAATCAGTAAAAAAGCAGTCTTAAGAAAAGAAAACAAAAGGGAAAAAACCCAGGTGTGCTGCTACAGATGCCTTATCTTAAACTAAAAGATCACCAATTCACTTTTTACTTTTAGTCCAGCAAATAAGTTCATCCTTCTAAAATGACCAAATTACAAGAGTTTATTCCAAGTTGTTGATTTTTTTTTTAATTCAAGGGTTGGTGTGGGGCCGCTACCCTTCAGACAGACCTTGACTTTTATGTTTAGGGGTCCTTTAAGGACAATTACACAAATTTCCAAAGTGCCTCAAGAAATTACTCAAAATTGTTCACCAGCTCTCCTACTATGGGCGAAGTGGTGCGCCGCATCAGGGCGGCACTCCGGTAGAAGCGGCACTTCGTCAAACTTTTTTGCACTTACAAAAAAAAAGCATTTTATTTTAACTTTTGAATCTTTATCCACCAAACATTTTCGAAGCACTCATCAAAATTTATAAAAATGACATTTCTGATCGCGAAACTCAGCATAAAGCTTATAAGTAAGTAAGTAACACAAATCCAAAGCTTTAAGTTTATTTGCTCTGTAGTCATTTGGTTTGACGTTTTATTAAAAAGTATTGTCGTCAGCAATTTGCTTTAATTTTCCAAACTTAAAAAGAAATGCTTTGTTCAATTGAACAGTTTGTTAGACTTTTTCAGAAAATAGAGACCTTACAAAACATATAAATATATTTTACAAGGAGCCAAGGTACTTGCAGAAAAATACAATGCGGAAATAAATTTGTATTCGCTGAAAACCCAAACATTAGGTTACGACCACAAAGATGCAAATATTGATGATCCAAAACAAAATTATAAAGTTTTTTTTACTACAAATGACCAAGCTCTTATGTCTCTTGAAGACAGATTTAATGAACTCACTGCTTTTGATGATGTTTTGGATTTTTTTTGAAAATTTTAATAACTTAGTTAATGACGATTTGCTAAAATGTTGCGTGGATCTTGAACAAAAGTTAACAGATTCTGCTAGAAATAAACGCAATATCATTGCGTTAAAGCTTAACTTAGAGCTGAAAATATTAAAGGAGTTTAAGGTGCCATCGACTAAACCATTTGGCTTTCTCCATGATTTAATTTCGCCATTGCCAATTGGAACAGTGGACTTGCGTATTTACTTAACCCTACCAATAACAGTAACAACGGAAGAAAAGTCACTTTTAAAATTAAAAATATTAAAAGTATTTAAGGTCGACCATGGAGCAAGAAAGGCTCTCCAGTCCGGCGATTTTAGTCATTAAATATAACCTGGTTATGTCAATTGATTTTGATGACAATATTAAAGAGTTTGTTATTATGTTTATGGTTTCTTAGTATGTTCTGAATAAAATTCACCTACTTTTCTAACTGTAAGCAGTTCTAACGAAGAAAAGCTGATGATGATCAGCCCTTCTCATGATACCATTCTATTTTTGTACGAAATTTTATTAAAAAAGAAATTATCATTCGTAAAAAACCGTGTTTTACAAGATAGATATTCGAGATATTCTGGTCTCTTAGGACCCAAATGACACATTTTTGTAATAATAAAAATTGTGAAATGGTAGACATGATAGGGCTCCGTTTTAAGCTTTTACACCAGGGCGCCCTTGACCCTTGCGGCAGAACTGAACCTTCTCGAAGTTTTCGTTACCCAAGGTACTTACCAACGTGTTTTGGCAAAATATTTATCAGCATATTAGTATTGACAGCTTGCTGTTCGTCGGCTTTCTTTTTTTCTTCGAGAAGTTTTGTGGTCCACAGAAAGTCCAATCTATTCATGTAATCAGTTTGTCTGTCAATCAGGTGCAGAGTAAATGTCAAAAAAACTATACTTAAAATATGTGAGATTTGTGGAGGTAAGTATGGGTTAAAGGTTTCACTTGTCTGAAAAAAAAAGAGAGAAAATGAGAATAGTAGTGACGATTCGCCTAATAGAATTTTGTGAGGTACAAAAAGTTTTTATTATTTATTAATCATTTTGCTGATTTTTTTTTTTTTATCTTGGGACAGTCCACGAAGGCTGATGCCTAAGTACTAACGTACCGTGGGTGTCTTCAGTGTGGTGAGAGGGAGTTTGTTCACACGGGACTTAAATTTTTGGAGATTGGGAGGAGAAGGAAAAACTTCTGCGGGTAGCAGGTTCCACAGTCTTGACACTCTAGGGATGAAGAAACGAAGAAAGCGGGAAGTTCGGGGCCTCTCTAACTGGACTGTAAAAGGATGCATAAAAGTTGCACTACGTGTTGCTCTGTTATTATAGTTTAAGAGCTGGAATCTATCTTGGCTAACCTGTGAGGTGCAAAGCTACAATTTTGTGCACGATTAATTTATTAATAGTTAAATAAAAAAATCAATACCTGGCAATACTAAATGTTTTGTAAAAATTCGAGCTTAATACCCATTTTTTGTACTATATCGTGGTAAAAATTCAGAATTAACAACTTCGGAGATAGAAAATTATTTGTTTTCTTTATATAAATATGTCTACTTAATATGGTATTAACTCCTTTTGATACAAAAAACATCTATTCTAGACTAGGTAAGTGCAAGTCGTATTGGCCCAAATTTTACAACTTCAGATCTGTTGTTTTTTGGGTGTTTTAATGTTTTTTTTCTAACGTAGCCTTTAAAATGTCGAAATATATGGACGAAATCTCGGCATAGTTTAAAAATGTTGTCTTATTTTGTGCTGTTCTCTTACCCATAACACTGCCGCTGTATATATTTTAAGGACATCACCAAGTCAAGAATAATAATAATAATACGTTTTTTGACACATATATCTCTTGCATTTTTACCACTTATGTAAAAGGTAATTATAATCTGAAATCTTTCCTCCAGGAAATATTTTATTTTATTAAGCACCAAACGCTTGACTTTAACCTAGTATTGTTTAACTTTTTGTATTTTGGCATTTTAGATATTTATTGTTACCTTTTTGTAAAAATGAATAGGAAATACGCCGATTTAAAACACAAACTCATATGGAAAATGTTAGTTTTATGTCGTATTTGTTTTGTTTCAATTCAATTTTGTTTTGAATTTCTTTCAGATTCTACAGGAAAAAATATACAAGATGGTTGTCATTTGTGTATAAATTTCATCACTAAAAATCCACAGCAGATCTTCTTCGCTTTGTCTCACACGACTGGAATAAGGAGTTTCTTGGTGAATCCCAGATCGTTGCTCCTTTTATTATCAAAGCGTTTGACCAGGTCTGGTATAATGGGCTCCTTAACAAATTTTCTTTCTACGGTCTTCCATCTAAGCTTTGTTCTTGGCTGTCCAGTTTTATTTCTAATCGATGTATATTAGTTTTTGTAGATGTTCATTTTCCAGCTTTTACCAAATTAATGCCGGGCTGTCCCAGGGCTGAGTACTGGCACCAACTCTTTTTCTTTACATCAACAAACTTCTTTCTTCCACAATCAATCCTGTTCATAGGTTTGCTGACTATAGTACTCTCCACTCTAATATTCAATTTTCAAGCCAACCTCTAAGCCTGATTTCAAAAACAAGCGCAAGATAATGCAGATATCTCTTTCACAAGACCCTAAACTTATCTTGGATTAAGCGCCAAAAACATTTTCCAGTTTTATGCCTTCAGAACATAGTTATCTTCGTTGTCGCGAAAATAGTCTGCCAACCTTCGTCTGTTACATATAAGCGGCCAAGTTCTGCAGAACAAAGAATCATTTAACCTTGTTGGTGTTACTTTTGAGAATAACCTTAACCAGAAAGTATTTCTCTACTCTAAATCTCTATATATATTCCAACTAAGACCCTCTTTAGAATATTGGTCTCCTGTCTTGGGAATGGCTGTTCATCTTATTAATGATCCCACGCTTACAGAAAAGCTTTCTTCTGTGTCCATAGATGGGCTGTTGGGGATCTCTGGCTCTTTTACAAGACCCTAAACTTATCTTGGATTAAGCGCCAAAAACATTTTCCAGTTTGATGCCTTCAAAACACAGTTATCTTCGTTGTCGGAAAATAGTCTGCCAACCCTCGTCCGTTACATATAAGCGGCCAAGTTCTGCAGAACAAAGAATCATTTAACCTTGTTGGTGTTACTTTTGAGAATAACCTTAACTGGCACAAACACATTACATCCATAGATTCAGCAGCTTCATAAAAGCTCGGATTCCTCTTTCGAGCCAGAAAGTATTTCTCTACTTTTAATCTCTATAAATTTTCCAACTCAGAGCTTCTTTAGAATATTGGTCTCCTGTTTTGGGAATGGCTGTTCATCTTATTAATGATCCCACGCTTACAGAAAAGCTTCCTTCTCTGTCCATAAATGGGCTGTAGGGGATCTGTGGCTCTTTTATATGTATTTTCTCAGCTTCTGCTCTAAGGAGTTGTCCAGTATAATCCGTCTCCTGACAGATTCCAACAGAGCAACACGTAGGGCTACTTTTATGCATAATTTTACAGTCCAACTTTATAGTCGCTGAATTCCCACTTTGTTTATTCCTTCATCCCTAAAGTGGACTATGGAACCTGCTACCCACAGAAATCGTTTCTTTCATCCAAATCTCCAAATATGTAAGTGTGAATAAACTTCCTCTTACCATATTTAAGACAGCCAAGTTACGTTAATACTTAGGTCTTAACCCTTCGTGGACTGTCTCAGGACTTTAAAAAAAAATGTGAAATTTGAAAAAAGCCACAAATATGGCCATGTTCATTCAGTCCTTTTGGGTAGCCCCGTTCCATTTGGTCAAAGTTAATTTTGAAATTATATATTTCCCTATGTTTTTTTTTTAATTTTCATTATATGCCTATTTTTATTTAATCTCAATATTTCTGTCTTCTATACTTACGTGGTAAAGAGAAGGTAGGAAATATAAGACACTAAGGCTGTAGAGTAGCGTTGTCAGAAGAGCATACAGTAGCTTGATCCAAATAAATATTTTTAAAAAAAGGAACGTCATTATAAGAGCAATAGCACAAGATTCAGTCATATGCTACAAAAGAAATAATTCTTTATGGTATCTATTTTAGCGCCAAACACTGAAATTTGTCATTTCCTGGAATGACTAGTCAGTACGTGTATTTCTGGCATAGTGTAAAAACCCTATTTGACTAACAAGAAGAAACCACTTAGTTACTCACTGGAATGCCTAGGCAAGCAATAAATTGAAAATAAATATTAGGCTGTTTTTCTGATATAAATTAAGCGTATTACGCTGTTTGTCAGCAGTACATGTACTGACTAGTCATTTTAGGGAATGACGGATCTCAGTGTTTGAAGCCGACATGTAAAGTGCCTCCATAAATTCTTGCTCAAATTCAAATAAAATTCAGGTAATAGTTTTTAGGAAAAACGCCGAAACACGTCAAGCAATTTGTTAAATTGCGCATTTTTTAACACTTATACCAATTATACAGAGTGCCATAAAAAGTGTAAGGATATACAACCTTAATTTTTTTAAATAGAACACCATGTATATTATCGCATTTTTGGATTTCTCAGAAAATTCTAGATATGTTTCATGAATAATACTATATACCTATCTTTAATGGTTTACGGCATTTTGACAATTAAAAATCAGCCTTTTAAATAATGGAAAATCCTTTCGTTGACTGTATTAAAATCTTCTGGCCTATTTCCATAGACTTTCGATTTTAAATACGCTATAGATAATAATTTAATAGGGTTAGGTCAGATCATCTAGCTGGCCATGTGCTCACTCGTCCTCTTCTCCCAATCCATTTATTTGGAAAAACTGCATTTAAGAAATTTATAACCTCTCTTTGATAGTGTGGCGGCGCTCCACCCTTTTAAAACCATGATGTAATGGATGTATGGTATTTCTTTCAGAAAATAAATAAATTAAGTTTGAAATTAACTGATTTTGCAAATATTCTAGATACAACTGTCCATTTAAATTTTGGTAAAAAAAATGTATCCCAACTACTCGATTACGAACTATTCGCGCACAAACGTTTATTTTCTGAGGGTGCTCATTTGTATTAGACCAGTATCAAACATTTGGTTTATTAACATGTCCATCTAGAAAAAATGCGGCCTCATCATAAAAAAGGATATTTTTCTAGAATATCGGATTTCCATTGCAATTAGCCATCATTATCTCACAAAATCGAAGTCATCTCCAGATAATTTTGAAACTAGTCTATCTTTATATAGATTATATTTAAGAGTATTCGAAACAGATTTTCCGATCATGTGTTGATCAACCACATTGCTTAACATGTATATGCTGATTTTCTATGGCCGACAATAACACATTTATCTTAGATTTTAGACTAATTATCAGCCGTCCAGTCCTCGGCTTGTTTTTCACTAGTCCAGTTTCTCTAAACTCTTTATCAATGCGATTTACATTTAATCTAGAAATCTGATTGATGTCATTGCTTGATCATAGCAGCACAAACATATCCACGTAATTAGGATATAAGCTATGCTACAAAAATATGTCCAGATATCAAAGGCTGATTTTCAATTGTCAATATTCTTTAAACTGTTAAAGATAGGTATAGACTATAATATAAAGGATGTTCCTTTTAAACAACCAAAGTTGTATATCGTTACACTTTTTCAGGGCATCCTGTATAATTAGTATGAGTGTTGAAAAATACGCAACTTAATAAATTGCTTGACTTGTTTCGCGTATTTTCCAAAAATTATAATCTGAATTTATTTGAATTTGTGCAAGATTTTGGACGCACTGTACAATTTAGTTTATATAAAGTCCAGAATACATAACCTAAAAACAAAATAATGAACAACTTACCCAAGGCACCAAACAGAGCCTATTAGGGGCATCAGGATGATTAATATTTTGAGTGTGACAAAACAACTAAAACATAAATATTAACATGTAGAAAAGTACTCTTAATCTACAAAATAATTGTAATATTTTGCATTGGAAACAAAACATTTAAGAGTTAAAAAAAAGATTATAAATAAATCCAATTACGGGATAAAAACATTTAGATTGTCATAACGTTGATAATAATATAAGAAGAAAATCAGAAAAAATATGTATTATATGAAAGAGTCCATGGCAAATAAGAAGAATATGTTACATGCGGAAATTGTCTTATCCGCATTGGGTTCCTTAGGGCAGCCGCGTGCGAAAAAGTGTTACTTTTCGCACTAATTAGAAAAATACTTTTTTACTACAATTGCTATAAAAAGTTTCTAAAACCACAGGCAAAAGTTAAGGGTGGTAAACTTAACAAGGATTGCTCAATTTTTACTATTTGTACGCAGATATAGGTTATATTTGGACGTCACCGTTTTGCCCAAAAGGTAGATTTATTTTATTAATTTTTGTTAAATATTCAACTTTTAAAAATAAATTTAGATTAACACCTACTATAACGTCTGTGTTGTATACCATTTGATTAAATTCAGACTTTATGATACTTGTAACCAAAACAATAGGCAAAACGATTACGTCACAAATATCGAATTGTCATTTAAATTTGGCGTAGATGGGCTTAGATGGGATTGAGCACTTCTTTTTAAGGTTACCACCCTTGGGCAAAAGTTACATTTTGCACATACCTTGTTTAAACTTTTACAAAAAGTTGTGTTGAAATTATCAATTTAAAATAAAATTATGCATTGTTGGGTAACATTCTTTTTTCTTTTTACAACGAGTTGCATAGTAACATATTCGTTTATTTCATATCATTTGACATGTATTTTAACTAAAATTAACTTTTGGTCATAATTTTGATGATATTTTCAAAGAATGTAGTACGATATTTGATCTTACGTCGACCCTTTGAAAATAACGAAGAAAGCGGCAAATAAATGATTAATTTTTTTAAGTGGTGTTATATATTTAAGCAATTATTTTATCTTCTATGTTGAAAATAAAATATATAATGAAAAATGCTAATAATTATGTAATCTGTAATCTGCAGCTGTGGAAAAAGTATAGTGAGCAAAACGTTTGAAATGGACTTCTTGATGCATACTCATGTGCCTGGTTCCACTCGCCTTTGGCGGGTACCAGTAAACCATCACACTCATCCAAAAGGAACCTTTTTTAAAACTTGTTACATAATATACTATGTTCTCCCCAAAAAAATCTTATTACAACTGTTAAAATTGTACCATCGGCTGAAAAAATCTTTACTTACCACTTCCATGAAGACGCAAAAAAGAAATAGAATCCAAACCAGCGTGTATATCCCCAGTCTGAACCAAAAATTGTAGGTTATTCGTCTCGAAATGTTATAGAAAAATCTTACGACGTAATTTTTAGGCGTGCTTTCTCTAAAGTTGGTGACATATTTAAGGTATAAGAAATAGGTCCATGTACTGGGAAGTAGAATGATTAGTATTATGAGTTGTGAGATTATGAATTCGTATCTGAACCATGCTCCACTAAAAAAAAGAAAGAAAAACGATTAGAATGGACCAAATTTTTTGAAATATTTATAGTAAATTATACCAGGTAACAGTAAGGTATGCTTATTAAAATATAGTCTAGTTTTGCAGTTAGTTATCAAAAACCAAAACCGGCATACAGAGTACGATTGGTCATTTTAATCAAAAATTTTAACATATATGCCAATTCATTTATCAAGATTTAATTTTAAGAATGTTTGTTTGGAATAAATGATATAGTGAGTACCATTATACCACGGTAGGATTTTTTACAGATCTAAGGGCCCATTCATAACCTTAAACCTTGCCTAGATGTGTGCCATTAATTTTGCGATCAATAGCCTATTGAAAACTTTAATTTAGAATTAATGGCATACTGGGTAAGATTCTTTCAAAACTCTTATTTATTTCAAAAGTAAAGGTCTAGCTTGACCCTTAAGTTTTCACCTAAATGCCTATAATTTTTGGCCGGATTTTTTTTTCATTAAACACCCTTTGTCTTTTATGGCATACTAACTACAATTGTTCAAGATGACTTTTTTTAAGCATTTTCTAGGTTTATTTTCTAGTCAATTAACTGCAGCCATCCTGTAAAACCTAGCAAGAATGATCAGCGCATAGTCAATATTCACTAAAAGAGCATACTGAGTAGAATTGGTCCTTTTTTCTACGGTGCTGTGGACTGACGTTTAAATATGATAAATCCGATTTTTTGTATTCGAGCTAACCTATCGTCTAAATATTCAACAGTACAGGTACAGGTTTCTACTACGACTGAACAGGACCATACTAAAATCATTTAATAATAGACAATCACGCATTAATAAGAGCTAATAATGGATGATTTTGTATATGTAAATACTTATAAATAAACAACCGTCGAAAAATTGTATAAACTGTTTCTTTTTTTCCTTTTTATTTATATCTATATCTTGGTGTAATTTCCTAAATCATGGTAGTTATATGAGCAGTAAAATTCGATACCACCACCACTTTTAGGTTTTTATTCGCCAACATTTTAATAAATTATTAAATAAAGTCATTTATTACTAATTTTCAGAAATTTATTTTTTCGAGCAAAAATCCCGCTTTAAACAAAGCACTTTATTTGTTTATCTAAATTCATCATTTAACTGTTTTTAATAGAAGTAAAACACTTAAAAAATGACAATAAATCAAAAGACAAAACCTAATAATCTACAAACCACTTACGCATCCAAAGCGAAATTTTGAATCAGGTACATGGCGAGGATCAAACCTACTTGACTCAAAACATAATATTTGAACATGGGATCTTTCATTTTGACATAGTCTAGTTCCTTCTTTTTGTTGCGAAAGATTAGAAGGCTGCTTATCTCTTTTTCTTTCACATACTGGCTGAAAAATATAAATTCATTTGATTTAGGTAGCTCTTAAATATACAGGGTGAGTACTAAAGGATGGAAACTGTAGCGGATTGTGATTTTTTTTGAGTATGCTGCCATGTCTTTTTTTTTACAAAGCCAGTTCTATCCCTTAATTAATTTAATTTATGCAGAAAACACAAAAAATTAAAAAAAAAATCACATTAATTTCAAAAAGCATTTGGAAAATGAAGCGGTGTTGTAACAAGGCATCCAAAATTTACTTTCGTTCAAAAACATATATTTGAGTTTTGTTGAAACAAAAAATGTATACAAAGATTAATTATGTAAAAAATCTTTTATTTGGGAACTAATACCTGTTTTTTTCTGTTTTAGAAAAGTACAAGTGTTATTTCTAACATTATTGCAATATATGTGTCGAAAATTTAAACAGCAATCATTTTGTGTTTAACGTAACTATTAAAAATATTCTTGCAATATTAAGCATGTTTTATATTTTTAACAAAAGAATTACAAAAATACTCAAGATTAAAGCAAAGCAATTTTCGGGGTCGATAATAGCTTTTCAGCTTACAAACAAAATTTTAAGTAAATCAAAGCTTGTTACATATTGTTTTAAAATTTTTATCAACTTTTAGAATTTCATATTTTAAATAGGGCTGTATTTAAAAACAAAAAGTTATTTATTTATTTTAAGCAAAAAAAGTATTTAAACATTTAAGATTTACTGTAAATAAATGATTATTTTATTAATCTGTTTCCCTAGCAAAAGTAATGCATCATGTTTTGTTCTTCTTGGCAGCCACTTTTTTGTGCATTGTGATCTTTTATTATTCATTTTTTTGGATAATTATAAAACTAAGAAAGAACCAACTATTGCAACACCCAAGACTAAAAACTACTGTTTATCTACCTACTCAAGTCATAACACAAACACAAAAACCTTTTTTTTTATTTATAAATTTTCCACCTTTCCAATTTATATTATGCTAATCCATTATTAGCTACCTACAGGCTTTTTAGGATTAGTGAACTTAGAGTCAAAATTATTTTAGAAAAGTTAAATGATACTTTCCCAAAATTGTTTCATCTACTGCAAGTATTCTAAAAGTATGCGTATAGTTGGTCAGCATTAGAATGAAAATTTGGTGCTCTTGGACAAAAAAATCATTAAAAGTAGCTAAACAAGTTTTATTTTTATTGAAGGCCGCCTTTTCTTTTTATGTGAACAATTTTTACAGACACGTGCGGAAAGCACGTTTCTGTAAAAGCAAAGGCGGCCGCCAGTAAAAGTCAAACCTTTTTAGCTACTTTTAATATTTTTTTCAAAGAGCCCGAATTTTCATTCTAATATTGATCCAACTATATGTGATATGGATATTTGATTTACTGTATTGGTTGTAACAATCCATAGATTATCTTTTAATAAATACTCACTCTTTTTTAGAGAACGACATATTATCAATGGTTTTCTCCATTTCTTGATCTACCTTCGCCGATCTTTCGCGGTATCTTTTGAAATTACTTATCATAAAGGCTGTTCTTCTTTTTACATCCGCTGTCAATCTTCTGTCTTCGTTCACTCTAAACCTTTGACTTGCTCTTCTTTGGTAGACAGTTGTTCTTCTTCCGTTGGCTTCTCCATTGGCCAGCGTAAGAGTTTGCCTATAATAGATATATTTATAAATTAGCAATGCGTCAATGATGTGCAATTATACGAGAAAAAAAGATCTGTATCTGTATCCGCATCAATTACTTTTTAGCCGATCTTAATCGGATCTTTTTCAATAATTAATTTCTCTATGTATATATAAAATTTTAAAGCCAGGTGGCAATTAAATACTAATAACTTTAGTTTAAATTACTTTTTACTTTTTAAAATCAGTTCTTTGCCATGTTCATATTCCAAAATTATATACTTAAGCTTTATTATAGTAAGTTATGTCTCCTAACCGGTTTTTAGAAACTAATTGAAGATTGATGGGTGCTAGAGCAAAACTGACCACGGATTTGTGTTCGAGAGGCAAAAATATGATACACGTCTCACCGATGTATATTTTTAACGGTTTGGCACATCACTGGTATTCCGGTATTGTTAAAAGTTTCACTACTTATGTCACTTTCGTTATCTGCCCGATATTTGGCACCTATATGGGCACTAAATCCATATGGTTTTTGTTATACTATCAGCGTAAAAAAATAAATTGAATCTTTGTTTACCTTGCTTGTATATCTTTGTCCAAGTTATTACTTTCAATTATGGTCAACGTTGACCGGGGCTCTTCGGAGATCGGATGCATGTCGACATTGTTATGTAGTTGATTCAGAATCGGAGGAGCTCCATTTTTTCTAAATATAGAAGTCCTTGGTGGAGTTATGTTGTCTAAAGTATCATCTGGCTCACTGTTAGTTTCTTCGTCAAAACCAACTTGAGATTGGACTGGAATCTGTGGTCATAACTGAATAATATAGAGTAATGCACAAGAATTGGCCTATTATGGAGGCAGTTTCTATTTATCTTATGTTTCGGTGAGTTGGAAATAAAATTTTAAGCAGTTGTAAATGCACATTATGGTTTACCAAAACGACTTCTGCCTATTTACAGCGATTTAACGATAAAAGTGTATTAATAAGGGCGATTAATTACACAGGTCAACATTTGATTACGCGGGAACGCTGATTATGATAAGAGGGTCGGTTAACATCCATCATGTTAGGTTCAAGGTCATTTGAAGGTCAGGTTTATAAATAATTCGTTAAGGTAGATAACATCTAGTATTTAAAGATAACTTACTGGTGATACCAGGAACGTTTGGAGGTTGTACTTCTTGAACTGAGGAACAGTTTCTCCCTTGTCTGTTGGTTCTATATCGTATGGCTTTTTTAACAGATCTTTAGTTTTATTAGTGATATGGACTTTTCTACAACAAATAATAACATATTATAACTTACCTTCACGAATACCCAAATATTTAAATTTGTAAACAGGAAGTAAAGCATTTAGCTGTAAATATTTCAAGACGTATGCATCTAAGAAATGAGGCGAGTTTACTCATGCATAATGGGTGTTTAAGGTTAAAAATAATTAATATTTAGGGCTCAAAGTTTTAAAATATTTGTATCTAAGCTTTACATTTGGTATTAACCTACCCTGCAACTCCTTCACTCTCCATTTTGTTTGCGATGTCAACATCCTTGGACCAAATATCAAATTGATATTTAATTTTTCCTATTATACCGCTTATGGTTCTTCCAGTATGTATTCCAATTCTCATGTCTATAGTAAGGTTATTCTTTTCCCTAGAATAGAACAAAATTTTTACTGTTTTTTGGCCAATGAACAAAAAGATTTACTATCATTTGAGCAAAAAAGTGTTTCTCGGATAGGTAATTAGTATTTGTTTCTTGCCTCTAGAAAAGCTTGTTGATTTTCAGGACTAGGTTTTTAAAGAAACATTTTGTGAGCTTGATTTTTTAAAAGTCTTGATTTTTTACAGGATTTAAAGAACTATGGTTTATGACTATGGGGTTCTTTTTGTTATATGGAATGTAGGTCTCAATACCCAGTTGATTGTAGACACATTTCGGAGGAATCGTGAAAAAAAATGCAGGTAGGATCTCAAAGATACGATGAAAAAAAAAGATGCAGATCATTCCAGTTAAATAAGTTGTAGTACCAGATAGTGCGTAGCGGCAAGTATTTTGCTACCTCAGAAAGAGTGAAAGATTGTGATTTGAGCGACCAGGGAGATCAATCAGTTATATGTGGTAAATTCATATTGGATAGAGTGAAAAAACTTCTAATGGATTTAAATTATTTAGAACGGCGGGAAAGAATATGTGGCTTCTTTGCCTAAAGTATTTTTTAATAGATCCCAAACACTTCTTATTATGAATATTAAAATCGCCAAGAAAAATAACTGCGATGGAGAGAACTCGGAAAACTTTCAAATAGTTTAATATCCCCATAAGCACTTTTATATATCCCGATGTATTCCATGTTTATAACAAATATTTTTATTTTCTTACCTTACATCTGCGATAATTTTGATCATTTTCAAACCCAGATCGACACAGGCCTCCGCTGGGTTGGGAGGTGGTGCAGGAGGTAGTCCCGATACACAGTAATAGCAATCTCCCAAAAATTTTATTCGAATAACTTTGAGTTTCTAAAAAAAGAAGGTTACATAATTTTTTTTCGGCCATACATAGAGCACAGTTTCGACACATACAGGTATATTTTTAAAATTTGTCTCTAATGCTCTTCTCTAACAACTTGACGTCTCCTGCACAAGGTAAAGAATGTACTTTATATTTATTATACACTCTGTATAAGTGAAGGACAGATATTAGTACAATTTTAAGAAAGACAAAAGTTATACATGGTGATCCAGAATATATCATATCATATAAATTTAAAAATACCTTTCAAAACACTTAATAAAACAATAAAAACAGGCTATTTAACTAATGAAACAAAGAAGTTGACCGACGCCACCCGCACACTGCTAATGCGCTTTTAGTGATTAACTGCTACTTAAGCAGTGTATTGGCGTTCAAACTTTTACCAATATTTTTTGATTTGAAGATATTTATTCGCTTCATTTAGTTTGAATCGTGCTTTAAGTAGTATATTGAGTATTTCCTTTACTTTTTAGGGACGAGTTCTGAGCTATTCTGTATACTAGTTAATACAACAAAGTTGCGTAATTGGGCTCAAAAAATCTTATTAATTTTTTATAAAAGTTAATTTTTACATTATCATGTTTGAACACTTTGTATTATGTTACAGCTTTTATTATAAATATATATCGAAGTCTTGTCGTGAAATTTGCCTTTTCACGAAGATCCCAGTCTTTTTATGAAGCGTCGGCCTATTATGTAAAATAATCAAGCTACATGGCATGCCTTGACTTATCATGAAGAGCCGGTGCTATTTCGTCATATTGAGTTTTAACATAACCTGACTAATTTTAAAGTTGTACATTCTTATTTTTTTCTAAATTAATATTAAATATAAAACTAACTACAGCTAACTTGTTCTAACGAAAACTACTTTTACATTTACATTTAATCAGCTTATGTTACACCATATAACTAGCTTGGTTATTTTATATGATACGCCAATGCTTTATATTCAAGAAGGCGATTCTTAAGTTTGTTAAGAAAAAAATTTATAAATAAACCTATGACCTAAGCGTCTTAGCTTTTGAGATACAGGGTGGTAAAATTTTCAAAAAAAAAACATTTTTTTTTATAATATCTGTGACCCCAGTAATAGTATTTGGTACGCAACTAGTATGCCGTAAGAGACATTTTCTGATGTACATTTTTTTTTAATTTCTTTCACTGGCGTCCGAGCGGGGTTTGAACTAAATTAAAAAAAAAAAAAAAAATATATATATATATATATATATATATATATATATATATATATATATATATATATATATATATATATATATATATATATATATATATATATAATATATATATATATATATATATATATATATATATATATATATATATATATATATATATATATATATATATATATATTATATATATACAGTGTGTCCCAGGATGAACGAATTTATACGTAAAAATGACAAAAAATTTTGGGGTTGAAATTTGACCGTTTGGCATCAGCCCTGCTTGATTAAAAAATAAAATTTAGCATATTTTTATTTTTAAAATCAAGCATCCTTGATACGAGCATTTTTTAAATTTTATGAGTAGGTAAAGTAGTATTTCTAGGCAAGATATAAAAAAAGTTTATAAGAAAAAGTTGTTTAGAATGCAAAATTATGCCCGAATACCGAATTTCATAACCATAGGCCTACTTTGATTTTTACGTTTTGTTTACCAATTAATTTTTTATTCATATACAGGGTGGCCGGCCATATTTTGACCCATTTTAATCGAGAATAACTTTGGAACAAATAAAGGTATCAAGATGCGGTTTTTGCAGATGCACTTATATTTCTTTAAAGTTTATTCTCGTACCTTCACGATTTTATTGTGACATTCCATTAGCTCAAAAACAAAATGGCCGATTTTCCATTATAGGACAACTATGTTATTTTAAATGGAACACCCTGTATATGTTTCTATATTTTCAAAATTTAATCTTTCCCCTTTAAAAAAATGTAACACAAGCTATGGTTATCTCAAAAAACAACGTATTTATTGACCTTCGAAAAATTGACTGCATGTCGACCAACAATATTATTTAACAATTAAAATTTGCTTCATATGTTACAAAAAAAAGGATCGCCAAAGGTTTAGGTTATTCACAAAATAATAGTTACAATAAGGTTACATTACTTTTAAAAACTACTGTAAATGTTGAAAATGACTTCCGCCGACTTCGACGACTTATTTAAATTCGAAAAAAACTTATTAAAACTATTGACTAAAAATTCTTCAGGAAAATTTTCTATTATGTTTCGGATATTAATTTTTAATTGCTCTAAATTTTGGGAAGTGGACTATAACACCTCTCTTTCACATATCCCCACAGAAAAAATCTGGAACAGTCAAATCTGATGAACGAGGTGGCCAGGAAATAGGGCCTCCTCTTCCAATCCACCGGTTTCAAAAACGTTGGTCAGTGAATCCTTGGTAATGTTAGCATAATGTGGTGTAGCCCCATCTTGTTGAAAATAGACGAAATTCAATAGATTTTCTTCTTGCAATTGGGGATAAAAAAATATTTCCAGCATATCAACGTAAGTCCAAGAGGTTACAGTTGGTTCATGAAAAAAATGGCCCATAAATTTTTTGCTTTGACATACCACACCAGACTGTGACTTTTGGCGAATCTCTAACGTGTTCGTTATATTGTCGAGGATTTTCTGTTGCCCAAAACCTGCAGTTATGCTTATTTACTTTTCCATTGAGGTGAAATGTGGCTTCGTCTGACATTATTAGTCTATCCAAAAAATGTATATTGTTCCTTACTAAATTTTGAATTCTCTGGCAAAATTCCACCCTTTGTGGAAAATCAGTTTCTTTTATTTCTTGTAACATTTGAATTTTGTATGGCTTTAATTTAAGTTCTTTTTTCATGATTTCTTGTACTGTAGTTTTAGGAATATGGACTCATTGTTTACTAATTTCTTTTTACGGGCTAAAGATCCTGTACTCCAGAATTTTATGTACCAGATTTTAATTGAATTTTTTGTGGGTGGAGCTTTATTAAACATGTTTCTAAATCTTCGCTGGGTTTCTTTTACTGATTTGGTTTCGGCAAAATAATAACACATTTTCCTTTTTCGCTTAACGAGAACATTTTGCGCTTCCTAATTAAAATAACTTGTCAAAAATGACCAACAATGGCTGACAATGAGGCTTGTTGCTGTTATGGAAACGAGATAACTTTGTTTCCACAGGCGACTTTTCAAAAATCCTTTTAAAATAATATTCCTATTCGACATACAGTCAATTCTTTGGAGGTCAAAAAATGCGTTATTTTTTAAGATAACCATAGCTTGTGTTACATTTTTTAAAGGGGAAAGATTAAATTTTAAAAATATTGAAACATATACAGGGTGTTCCATTTAAAATAACAAAGTTGTCCTATATCGGAAAATCGGCCATTTTGTTTTTGAGCTAATGGAATATCACATAAAAATGGTAAAGATACGAGAATAAACTTTAAAGAAATATAAGTATATTTGCGAAAACCGCATCTTGATATCTTTATTTGTTCAAAAGTTATTCGCGATCAAAATGGGTCAAAATATGGACGGCCACCCTGTATTATAATAAGTAAATAATTTAAACGTAAAAATCAAAGTAGGCCTATGGTTATGAAATTCGGTATTCGGGCATAATTTTGCATTCTAAACAAGTTTTTCTTATAAACTTTTTTTAAATCTTGCCTAGAAATACTACTTTACCTACTCATAAAATTTAAAAAATGCTTGTATCAAGGCATGCTTGATTTTTAAAAAATAAAAATATGCTAAATTTTATTTTTTAATCAAGCAGGGCTGGATGCCAAACGGGCAAATTTCAACTCCAAAATTTTTTGTCACGTTATGTGAAGCATGGACATGTTTTACCTAGAAAAAAATCAGGAAGACCAAGAAAAACGGATAAATATCAAGATAAACAAATTTTGAAAATATCTCAGAGTGATCCATTCTTGGGTTCAAGTAAAATAAAGCAGCGATTATCAGAAGAATTAGGCATTCAGATATCTTCAAGGACAATAAGAAGTAGATTATGCGAGGCCAAATTATTTGCAAGACGTCCAGCAAAAAAGCCCTTATTATCTGCAAAAAACAGACGATCCCGTCTTCTTTTTGCTCGATCTCATTTGCACTGGACAAATAATGACTGGAAAAGGATAATATTCAGCGACGAATCAAAGTTTAATTTATTTCAAAGTGATGGTATAGCATATGTTCGACGTCCTGCAAACCAAAGGTTAAATCCCAGATACACTTGTCCAACAGTAAAACATGGCATCAGTTATGGTGTGGGGCTGCTTTTCCGGTTTCGGAATGGGGCCACTTCATAAAATTGATGGGATAATGGATAGATTTATGTACAAAGATATTCTGGAAAATGAAATGGTTCCATATGCAGACGAAAAAATGCCCCTTAGGCACATTTTTCAGCAGGACAATGATCCAAAGCATTCTTCTAAATATGTAAAGGCTTGGTTTAGACAGCAAGATATTCAAGTAATGGACTGGCCAAGTCAATCACCAGATTTAAACCCCATCGAGAACCTATGGGAAATTTTGGATAGGAAAATAAGGGGGAAAACTTACAAAAATAAGGACGAATTGTTCAATGCATTACATGAAGCTTGGATTAATATGGATCCAGCAATAATTTCTAAGTTACTGCAATCTATGCGCCACCGTTGTGAGGAAGTTATTAAAAATGATGGATATTTTACGAAATACTAAAATTGTAATTATACTTCAGTTTTTACTAAAAGAAAAACATCAATTCTTAAAAAGTTGCTCTACTTTTTTCCGTCCCAGAATTAATTTTTGTACATAAAAATATAAACAAAGAATATTAAGTTAAGTTGTTGATAGATTTATAATGCTTAGGTCTTATTGGTATTATATTTCCAATATGATTGTATTTTCTTACTAAATAAAATAGATGTGTTTGAAATAAAGAAGTTGCTCTACTTTCTGCCACTACTGTATATATATATATATATATATATATATATATATATATATATATATATATATATATATATATATATATATATATATATATATATATATATATATATATATATATATGGTACGCCACTGCTTTTTTTCGTACCAAAAAAATTATAGTCCCATTCCATTCACTTTTGAGAAAATCTATTTTTTTATTTGTTCGTCTGGCGTGTAGTTTCGGGTAAAAAAATAAAAAGCATTTTTTTGCATGGTCATATGGCTATAGCGTGGAAATTAATACAAGGTACCTTTCTGCTGTTTTAAAGACCCTAGAGTAAAAAGTGATTTTAAGTAAGGTAAAATATTTTAAAAAGCGAGTCTTTGGTTGGTACCTTATTTTTAAAACACTTTTTTTAAGAGGGTCTTCAAAACAATTTCCACCTTATAGCCCTATTACCATGCAGTTTTTTCTACGCAGGAACTATGCAACGGAGAAAAGAAAATCGAGAGATCAGATTTGCTTAGAAGTGTATGAAAATTATAAAAATAATTTTTGTTGTGAGAAAAAGCACTGGCATACTATATTTTGGTTTAAAAATATTTCGTTGAAATCCCACTCGAACGCTACTGGAAAAACGTAGTACATTAGAAAATGCCTCTTAATGCGTAGTAGCTGTATATTAATTTTCATTTAATCATCCATAGTGTGTGTGGCTATTTGGTTTCATATCAGTGCCATAAAACCCATTTACACACATCTGTAGTGTTATCAGAGGTACTATACAAAAAGATAATTTTTTGAAAGAGGTAGAATTTCTATTGGTAAGTCAGAGATCCTTAGGATTGGTTGCTTTAAAGTTACAAAGCCTTCAAATTATTGGGGTCTGGCCAAGACGGTATCACCGTGTTTTATTCTCCTTTGAAATGATCTCACCGCTGTAAGCTGCAGCGTTGTGACCAAAACGTTTTTCGCTTATTCTTGTTTTGATAAACACCATTTTAACTTTTTTGATGTGTAATTACCTCTGAGGCATCATCGAATCTTCCAAATAATTCATTTAGGACCTCTAGCAAAGCGTTTATGTTCAGTTTTTTTGTCATAACTGTATAATTCACAATATCAGCAAACAAAATTGTAACTCCCTCATGAGTTTCTAGAAGTCTTCGACTAAAAATGTTAGTAAAAATAATTTTATCTAAGGTTAGTTAAGTAAATAGAGATGTCACAACAAAATTTAAAAGTCCGTATGCTAATTACCTAAATGGATTATTGTGTATTACTCTTCCAGTTCTAGAATGTACTTCCATGCTTTTAAATACTTCTTCTTTAACTTTGTCTATCAAAGGGGCTGGTATTATACTAGCCATTAGCTGCTCCTAAAATACAAAAATATTACACATGTAGTCTAATTCTAAATACAGATTCTGCTGTATTCCAAATTATTAAAGAAACTCATAATACTTTTACCAAGACCCACGTAACCATACCCTCTTCTTTTACAAGGTGTTACAAATGTGAGAGAAATAGAGTAAAGGGTGTTTAACATTTTCGATCTATAATTAGTTTTTTTTAATTTTTCTACTTTTTTTAGGACAGCATATTAATGTTTAACTTGTAGTTGATTTTTACAGTAATACAGGGTGTTCGAAAAATAGTGTCTACAATTTGACAGACCCCTTACGTCGATGGAGATTGGTTTAAGCTAACTTAATTGTATCTAAAATTGTTTTATTAAGCCGGTAAAAAGCCACATAAATTTTAAATAAATATTGTTTCTTTTTCCTAAAATTTCCAAAAACTTGCTTTTTAAGGTTGTTTGGTGTATATTTAGACACTATTTTCTGGATGGTATAATAATCAGCTATAAACAAGTGGAAGTTTATAAAAATTACGTCATCAGTAAACATTATTTTTCACTCTTTTCTACTTAAATTTACTTCTAATATTTACTTGTTGTTTTATTTCTTAGTGTTAATTGATGTTTGCAG
This sequence comes from Listronotus oregonensis, assembly GCA_019359885.1. Lineage (NCBI taxonomy): Eukaryota > Metazoa > Arthropoda > Insecta > Coleoptera > Curculionidae > Listronotus > Listronotus oregonensis. Next base: position 94,974 of record JAHBCN010000144.1, read on the forward strand.
GTACCTTTTTCGTTACCTGTCTACATTGCCCCCCAATACCACGTGACGTAAAAACGTCTTTTTATAGTGTCTTACTATATGCAAAAAATTATTAAGATGAATTAGTAACTTATATATTACAATATTTTCTAAAATCATTGGAGCTCCGAACAGGCTAAATAAAGCAATTTTGGATACAACAAATTTGGCTTAAATCGATCTATACATCTATTTTCCGGACACCCTGTATAAAAAATTGACAATCTTGTGACGATATTCTACATACCTCCTGTTCTTTTTCATGCATAAGTTGAAATGTATTGGCTATGCAGTCCCTTCTATCCAAAAAGCTTTTCCTCTGTACGATTTCGTTTAAGTATCGAAAGTAAATTCCCAAGCCGTTGTAACATATGAGAAAAACAATATCTGAAAAAATCTGTTTTATGGAATATGATTAGAAAAACCTGTATATTCTCAACACAGCACCTGTTTATCAACCACTAACACGATATTTGCACATAGCTACCGTAAATTGCCCTTAAAGCTATTAGTCCAATAAAAAAGCACCAAGAAAGATCAAAACGTCCTAAAATTCGGAATTAGCGGAGTTTTTGTGAAAAGCTTTATTTAGGTATCCAACACAGTAGCGGATCTCCCAGATAAAAGATTTATATAAGAGACTTATGAAGCGGGAATCAGCAGATTTATCTATAATATGGGAAATAATCTTAGATCGTTAAAATAAAGTTAAAAATATACCACTAATGTGCAAAGGATACATTTGACTTCATTCACTAGAGTTATTTATTAAATCTTTACGTAAAGAGTCCTAGACAAATTTTAAAGATTTTGAGAACAAAGCAGCCGAAATGAGTTTCGAAGATGAAGAAAGATTTAGTGATGCGCATAAAAGAGTGAGAACAAATATACGTTTGGATAGAGAAAAAGGAGGAGATATTTTGATTGGAAGGTATAAGTTTCATATTAACCACCATTTAACCAACAAGGGTATTGATATTAATAAGGATAATTAATATTAGAGGCCATTTAAGGGTTGATATCATGAATCGACAATTATTGCCCGACGTGGTTACAATATTTTTTTGGCGAAAATTTTGTTATTAAATTGTGGAAATCATAAATTATCTTATTTTTTTTTCGGAATGTGTTTTAGTTTTCGAGCAACAAACTTGGCATATGTTTTAATAATTGTTATTTGAATAACAAGGTTATTATTAATGTTTGTTTTATGTATTTTTAGTTGCCTATATTATAATCGTTTATTAATAGAAAATCATACATTAATAAGGATTATTAATGTATGATGGCTTCGAATTAAGACTACAGTCGACCACAATGGAACCTTCGGCCATACATTTGGCTTCGACCAAAAAGAAAGCAGAAGATTTGGCTGAAGCTGAGGTTTTCTATCAAGCGCTTTAAACAAATACTGAAATTGCATTTAACAATGATATTTTAAAAATAATTTTTAATTTTCTAATAAAACATCTTACTGAAATATATTTTAGAATTTTAAATTAAAGACTTATCATTATAATGATATGAGCCATATCGTTTAATGACTCAGATATTTTTAAAATAATGCTGTGCAATTTATTGATATTAATTGTTTATTTACAATTATTATCAACCCTATTTTATATATAAAACAAAGTAAAACATAATTTTTATCGGTTATTTTAAAATTGTATTCTTTAAGCCAGTTACCAAAGGATTCTGTTGAGTTGATCTATTGAGTTTGTTAAAATCTCCGCTTTAGCTTCAGCTTCGACCTTCAATCAAACACTATTTCTTAAACCTTTATTAAGTATTAAATTTTTATTATTGTTTTTTTTTAAGCCTAATTTCAATTTTTGGTGTACTTTGTCCAGTTACTTATTGGTTTTTGCTTTGCTACTAAAAATATAGTTCTAGGAATATCTGCGATTGGGCGATGGCAAGGGTAGTAAACTTAACAAGGAGTGCTCGATTTTTACTATTTGTCCGCAGATATAGGTTATGTTTAGACGTCACCCGTTTGCCCATTTTGCCCAGAAGGCAGATTTATTTTATTAATTTTTGTTAAATATTCAACTTTTAAAAACTATTTTGGATATGTACTTACTATTAGAACTGTAATGTATAATATTTTAAAAATTAAGACTTTATATTACTTGTAAACAAAACAAACAGGCAAACATATTACGTCACAAATACCGAATTGACATTTAAATTGGTTTATACGGGCTTAAATGGGATCGAGCACTCCTTGTTGTTAGGTTTATTATCCTTGGGGCGATGGGGTCGTATTAGCAATATTAGGATGATTTATACTCCAAGATATTTTTAGGTTATCAAAATGTTAGTAGCTATGCATAACGCTATAAATAAACAAGAATGCTGTGGTGTAAACTAAAAATCCCTACATTTATCCAGATCGATTGCACAATCGGTCTGTAAACCAAGCGTTATCTGTTTTTAGTTGGATGTACGCGGTGTAGGCATGTTTTTGCTGAAAACTCTTTAGTATAATGTATGTAACAAAAATCGAAAGGTCCGAAACATTTTTTTTTAAATATGCAAAGTGTGAAGATATTCGACAAAATCGCTTATAACTTTGAAAGTATTGGTCATAGAAAAAAAAATGTAAAGAGAAAAAAGTTTCATAATTATATCGTTGAAAATCGCAAAATACATTAGGTTAATTGCAAAATAACAATAAACAAAAGACTTAATGAATTTTTCTGAGACACTCCATATTCAGTTAAAAAACTTTATACTATAATGAAACATTACGTCAAATTTCGATAAATTTGGTATAATGGTTTTTGCATAATTATTTTGCAATCCAACTTTGTTTAAAAAAATTGACAATTTTGCAAATTGGATAGATACCAGAAACTTAGACATTTTATTTTGATTTTAAGTATACTGGCTTACAAAACTTTTAAAATTGAAAAACAGATCCTTTGGGCTTCGTCAGCAGTGGCGGCTCGTGGTCAATCTTTCGAGGTTAAAATTTCAAATGCATATGGCTTAACTGATTTTTAGTTAAAAAAAACATGACTGAATGATTCAATTTAAGGCATTTTATTTCACACAAACGTTTACTCCAAAGAAAAACAATAAAGGAAATTCAAAAATAAATAAATAACAAAACACCCCGAAAAATGCGTGATTTTCCTCTTCGCGGCTGTTGACCCAGACCATGCGATTACACTGCTTCGAAAAGCAGCCGAAATCGCCCAATCGTAAATTAGATCGGGAATACTCGACTCGGCTCCGTTTAACACAATACGGTCAATGCAGGCTGGCAACCCGACTTTTTGTCAACGAACGAAACCACCGATCTGGAGATCGCTGCGCAAAGCTTGTGGAATCCAGTAATCGGTCAACGAGTTTATATGCTTAGAATAATAAAGGGAAATTTAAAAGATTGAAAAAAATATATATTTTTTTATTTATATCATTATTATGTTTTTGTTTGGAAATATTAGTCGAAAATATTGGGAGGTCATTGACCAAATGACCTCCCACGCCACTGGTCGTCAGCAACAGTTAAAAGCCATGAATTATTTATTTTGCTTAGAACCAATTATCGTATATCCCTGCAAGTTTTTGAAAAAGTTTTATTGAAAATATGTTTTAAAAGTACTGGTTAAGACGGTTGTTTTGATATTTACAGTGAATCTATAAACAATAACAAATATCTTTTTGCTTATGGTTAATATAAAATTATTGTCTTATTTTTATTAGTATTTTACTTATAAAATAATCTTGAAGCAAAACAATGTATTTTTTCTCATTTGTTTTAACAATTTTTTGGGCCTGGTGATTGCTTCTTACTTAAAACAATTGCAGAGGGCGCTAAAATAAACCGATTTTTATTTTAAAAAAATTGGTTTGAAAGCTTAAGATCTGTAGTCTATGTAAAAAATATCTAAGTCCCCTATTTCGGAACCTAATTCGTTTTTCAAAATTTTCAATTTTTTAAACGAAATTGGATTGTAAAATTATTGTGCAAAAAGCATCGAACCGAATTTAGCAAAATTTGGCGTAATATTTCATTTTATCATTATATGATGTTTTTTTGGTCAAATATGGAGAGCCTTAGTAGAACGTAAAGGATTTAAAAAATCATGTAATGAACTACTCTTTTTCCTTTTTTTTTGTTTATTGCAGTGTTGTAAAGTGCATATTACATTTTGCTCTTCCTAACTAAAGCTATTTTTTTGGAAATGTATTTATATAACCTTTTTCCTTTACTTTCCCTGCGACTTACAGAGTTATGAGCGATTGAAGTGGGAAAACATGCATTTTTTTTATTTTTTCACTCTTATTATTAAAATTATTACGCATATTAAACAAATGTGCTGAGCGGGAGTTTATCTCGATTCTTGTTATATACAACTTTCCAAAGAGTTTTCAGCAAAAACATGCCTACCTCGTGCGTCCAAAAATTCTTGTTTTTTTTACAGATAATGCTCTACTGTGTCTCTTTATAAAAATACTTACTCTGCGCATCATCGAAGTTGCACTTTTTCCCCAGTAGGTCACGAATATCAACATAAGAATATGGACTAGAGAGACGAATACCCCCAACAAACTGGCGACCCAGTTTTTAGAGACTCCGAAAAATATATAGCAACCTATCACCACCAAGAAGGTGTAAGCTGGAGTATAGACGTATGACTCATCGGTTTTTTGTAAATCATGGTATAGAGGAAGGCCATAATTTGCTCCGAATATTACGGTAAATGCAACAACGCAAAAGTATTCCCATTTTTTTCGTCTTCTTTGAGTCACTTCCAGAAAAATTAGTCCCGTGACTGATAGGAAGGTTATTGCTGAGTATATTACTATATCAGGTACTAGTGATTGTAAGTTCTCCTGTAAAAAAAGAGACACAGGGTTGATTAGAAGGTTCTTCAATAGGGTACAGTGTACAAACCTAATCATAGTCAATACGTGAGCTTGCCAGATATTTTTATTAAACTGGCAACCTTGTTTTATCTCTCACCTCTCAAAGAGAATAGAAATGAGGAGAAAACAGTTGTACCTCCACTTATTAAAAAATGACACCAGAAAGCGACTTGTGATACGTTAAGCGACCGATTCGGCCCGTTAAATTTTCATTTCATTTTTATTTGGAGTTGTTTTAAAACACAAATTTGCTTGAAAGTACGGTTTTATATTTAATTTTTAGGTACAAAAAATGCAGCACTTATACACTTAAAATTTAATAATTTTATCTGTGGTTCAAAATATCAGTCTGTTAACTTAAATGGAGCTGAAACTGGAGGCCATCTATCGGCGAATTTCATAATTCCAGCAATAGCGAAAAATTCTATAACTCTAGGCAAATGTTCTGTAGGACCTTAAAAAGGATCTCGTACAGGAATTAAAAATAAAACATTTTAGAGCATGACAATTTAACGTGATTTAATAGAAAAATTTAAAAAAAAATATTTCGGCAAATTTGTAAACTCCAGTAATGTCCAAAAATTGTATAACTTTCGGCAAATTTTCTGTACGATCTTAGGAAGGATCCCTTATTTAAATTAAAGAAAAGCAAAATTATTAAAACACTAAAACCTGTAGTGTGGATTCCAATTTTTTTTTTTAGCACTTCAATATTTCGTGTAAGAATAGCATAAGCAATTTGTTTTTAACTGCCCCATAAAAAGATATCAGCCATAGCTAAGTCGAGGCTGTTTGGGGGCCACAAAGACATTTAATCCACCTTGGATCAAATCTGCTGTTTAGCCATTTTGTAATATCATGAGCGCAATGTGGTGGACAACTATTCTGTTAAAAATACATCGCGAGTTCATTGCTCAAATATATTTTTAACATTTCTAAGTATGATATTCTACTGCAGGTGTTACCATAGACACATACAGTGTGGGAATAAAGTCTGGGGCTGGACTACCCTTAATAATTAGGTTATCTTAGACTGTTCGAAGAAAACACTAGAACAGGTTTTTTTCCCAAATTTTGGCGTAATTCATTTGTTTATTTATTGTCAAAGTTATGACGTCATTAACATTTTTTAAATGGAAACCTACTTCATATGATACTACATTTAAAAGATCTTATCTCATGTGTGTTTCTAAATTTTAATGAGATTTTTTAAAGCTATTTCAAAATGGCCGTCCCTTTAAAAGTAAAAAACATCCTTATTTAACTAAAAGTAAATGGTTTCTTATTCTTTGTTTTATTTATTTCGTTAGAAGATACCTAATGAAATCATCCCTAAGGTATTGATAAGCCAAGGTGGCAGCATACCACAAATTTCACCACACGATGAAAATAGATGTTCGCCATTGCTTTTTTTAATAAAAAGTATTTAAACGTAGCATAATAAGCCATTCACTCTCAGTTAAATAAGGATATGTTTCACTTTTAAATGGACGCCATTTTAAAATGGCTTAACAGAATCGCGTCAAAATTTAAAAATGTAATGTATGCGATAAGAGCTTTTAAATGATGTATCACGGCCATATGTTGCCCTTAAAAAAATGCAAATGACGTCATAACTTTGGCTGCTATCAATAAATCAATAAATTACTTCAAATAAACTTATAAAAAGAAGAATCTAGTCCTTTTACTTTATCTTTCTCTTCCGATGCTTCAATAAAGTAAAGTTTTGAACATTTTCTTTCTGAGAAGATCTCCTGAATATGAGTTTTTTCATAACAGCTAACTGTTAAGCATAATTTCTAACGTACATCACAGGCCACCGGAGATTCTCTAGTATATTAAAAAACTGTAAAACTAGCATTATTTGGTCATATTTTCCTTGATTTTTTTAAGGTTAAAAACCAAAACAGTTCTTTGGAACTTATTACATTGCAGCTAATCATCACTGTAACATCTATTCTTTTTTTAAATTTAGAGCTACTTTATAAATAATTTGGGGTCCGAGCCTATAGGAGTTGTAGAAATAGAGCTAACGAGTTGTATGTCATTTTTTAGATTTTTGGGAACAGAAAACTTAATATCATATTGTTGTTTTAATGTACAATCTTTAACTCAAAATAAGTGGGGCATTATTTATTGTTTTTAATTTCTTTGGATAAAAATTGAGCGTTGTCTTGTCCATTTGTATTATTGATAAATAAAATAAGAGCGAGACCCGTTTTTACATATATGTTTTTGGCATATTTTATGTACTAATTTTTTTTTTAAGAATTTATTTTGAATTGGTGAGGAAAGTATTGGGAAAACAAGATTTACCTCGTTAAATATATTTAGGTATAACATCCGACTTTAAAGTTTTGTTTCGTTTAAAATAATTATAAGTTAAGTTTTCTACACTTACTAATTTATTCTTGTTTTTACTTACCGTGTTGCCATAATTCTGGCCAACTAACAGAATAGTGTGCGTTAGAAAGAGAAAAAACGTCAATATCAAAAACAGAGAAAGTATCCAAATCCTATTTTGTCAGTATATTTTCTAAACGGCTTGTAGAGTTCCAGAGTTTCAAACTGAGACTAAAAAAAATAAGTTTATGTTTAACCGATAAAAAGTTTATTAAACTTATATTTATTTACCTGGTTAGGTATTGGGTACTGTTTTTGATATTATTTAGTTACCAGGCCCAACTCCGATTTTAATTAGATTTAGCATATGGGGGTCTTTTGGGGCGCTGATCTTGATTTGAAGTCAATTTTTTCGGAACCATATTTATAGAAACTGGTTTTATATTTTTCAATGTAAAACAACCTCCTAAATTTTTGCCATGCATTTCTTAAACACTCTCTATCCGTTAATATTACTCATAAACAAACGATCGCCAAAAAAAATATATTTTAGGATCTCCAAATTAATATCTGCTATATGGTATTGTACCAATTAATTGATTAAAGAACTCATAAAAACCAAAATTATTAATGTGTTTATGATATTGTTTGTTAAAATAAAGTTTATCCTATTTTATTACTGCAACTAATCCTTAATCCTTTAGTAAATTAAGGTCTAGTTTTTTTTGAGCTGCCAAAATCTGAGAAAGCTTTGATAGCATAGCGACAAAACAGATGTGTAAAACATAAATGTTGGATCATTTTTACATTATTTTCCTTTCCCAGCCAACTTTTTTAATTGAAAATACAAATGTCCATTTTTTTCTTTATTTAAATTGTTTATAAACATCTCTTTCCAATGATATATTAAAATATGGTGTTAACTTTCAAGATGACAGCCAGAGCTTACATTTGAAAAAAATAAAGTTTGGCCACTATTGCTGCTTTAAAAACTTATTTTTTTGCTTAATATGCTGTTGAAACCAAAAAATGACTAATTTTGCTTTCGCAATGAGTTATATTTATATATATATATATATATATATATATATATATATATATATATATATATATATATATATATATATATATATATATATATATATATATATATATATATATATATATATATATATATACAGACCGCGACAAAAAGATAGAGGCAATCTACTTAAATAGAAAACCTCCATTAATTCTTAAACATATTAATGCTTGGTTACAATTCGCACATAAGTACATGTTTTGGTTAAAATATTGGCAAAAAGAAATTTTAAATTTAATTTGGTCCTGATGGTTACTTATATTATTATCATGACTTAAGAAAGAAAAAGATAATTCTCTCGCGTCGTTATAGTGATGGGGGGTCAGTCATGGTATGGGCTGAGATTGGGTACAATAGGAAAACAGATATACAGTTTTTGACAGAAAACATGAATGCACAAAGTGGTATAAATATTTTTACTAACATCATTTTAAAGCATGGTAAATTTATGACAAAAGGTAAATACATTTTTCAACACGACAACGCTGGAGTACACACAGCAAGAGTAGTTTCCTCATGGTTCAAAGAACTTAATACAAAAGTGTTGGAATGGCCTCCAATATCACTGGATCCTTACATAATTGAGAATGTCTTGGGACGACTTTCAAAAAAAGTTAATGAAAATTCAAGACATTTTTCTAGTGAAGATGATCTGAAAAAGGCTATTATGGATGCCTGACATCAAATAGCTCAAAATTACGTTAAGGAACTCTTTAATCATATTATAAAAGAATATTTAAAACAATTAGAATAAATGAAAAATGTACCCGTTTTAACAAGGTTTAATATTAAAAATAAATATATAATTTTTTTAATGCCCCTAACTATTTGTCGCATCATAAGTAGAATAATTTTAGAAAGTAAAAGTTATACGTATATTTAAACCACATATGTCCGTAAAAATAACGATTTAATTTAGTTTATTTATAGTTAGACATATGTTGTTTTGAATTAAAAAATATTGATTATTATATTCACATTATACCCTGCCCCTATCTTTTTGTCGCGCACTGTATATATATATATATATATATATATATATATATATATATATATATATATATATATATATATATATATATATATATATATATATATATATATATATATATATATATATATATATTTTTTTTTTTAATAACTTGCATACATTTCGTAATTTAAATTGTTATTGTTAATGTAACTGACACAAAAAAAAATGAGAATTTTCCAAATATGTTAAGGAGGGGTAAGGGTCTGCACTTTCGAAAAATCGTTTTGTTGTTTTTTCTTATTGTTAAAAATTTAAAAAATACACTTCCAAAATTTTAAAAGTCGATCGTAGCAAAACTTTTGAAGTTATTGTCTTTTAACACTATAGCTCTGAAAGCTATAGTGTTAACGTGAAACGTTAATTTATATAACTTGAAAAGTGTTAAACTGTTAAAGCAGTAATGGTTAATGGATAAAAAAATAGTTAATGGATTAGATACTTGATTTGAATACAAATAATATAAGAATTAGGAGTGTATGAAACTCTATAAGGGGTATGTTTTAATTTGTATTAGCCGTTCGTTGTGTACAGAGTGTTTTAAATATGTTGCTCATCATTGGGATTTTGAAAACGGTAAGAGATAGAGTGTTTTTTTAATTCGGCAAAATTGCGTATTTAAATTTCTATGTAGTAAAATACCCTAAAGAATTTTTAAAAATTCCGTTTCGGAAAAAAATCAAAATTACCGTTTCTGTTTTTATTTTTCCTGGCTTTATTTAAAGAGATTAAGAGTAGTAGGTATAAGATGGCTTGTTAGAATTTCAATCCGACGTATATATCTGTATATAGGCTCATCATCATGAGCTTTCTTTTAATTTAAATTCCGACTTGGATTTTTTTACAGACTACAGAGCATTTTTGATTGCTTTTTTGTTTAAATACGAAAATAATTACAAGTGGCGAGTACATAAAAAGATGATAAAAAATGCTCCTAAAACCTGTAAAAAAAACTGAGGCATTGAAAGCATTCTTTAAGCTGCTAGCAAAAATATTGAATTCCAAATAGTGTAACATATTTAATGCAATTTGATTAACTTCTTGACTATCTGGTTTGGTTATCCCATTTTTTTGGCAAATACACGTCTTTTTTTAATCTTCAACAGCCGTCATTGTTGGGAAATCCTCTTGTTATGGGGTACATTTTTATTTCCCTTACAAATGTCTTGATTTTTTAAATCCCTGAATGCTGTTAAACAGGCCTTTTTTGCTATGTCCAACTCTTCAGAAGACTCAAGGCTGTTGATAGTTTCATTTCTCTCTATCTTTTGTAAAATTATCATTTGCATTTACTTTTGATTTAGACAGTGCCTTGATAATTGTTCCTTGGCTAAATGTTTTATTGCAATTTTTTACCAAATAATAATACAAATCGCACAAATAATATATACAGTGTGTCCCAAATTGGTGGGGAATGTATGGGGATCTTGGAAACCACGATAGATATAAAATCGGTTAAATGGGGAAAGTTTTGGACAATTATGTTAGTAAGCTAATCCCGTGTACTACATGGTTTTATCTATTCAAGTTTTTAATAAATTTTGAAAAAACCTAATACATACATTTTCGAAAATCGGCCGTATTTTTTTATAAGTGAAAATTTTTCAAATCTAAAAACTTCTTCAAAGCAACTTTTTTTGTAGAATATGACCGAGTAGTCAATTTTTATTTTCTACGCTTCGGGTTTTTAGAATCATCATCAACTTTATTTTTTCATATGGACGCCATATTGGATTTTTACGCAGCCAATTAGTGCTTTTTTTTAAATTCTTATTTCAACAATGTATAACATGTTATAGGTTATAGTTTAGGAGTTTATAACCTCATCCTCTTTAAAAAACAAATATTTTCTCAGTTGGCCTTGATTCCGCCGAATGTCATCTAGCGTCATTATCAAGTTAGCTCGGGTACGTTATTGAAAACTTTTTAACTTTGTAAAATGGTTAATTATTTTTAAAAAAACTTGATATTTTGCAACATTATTTCCAAAGCAATAAAAATGTTAATATAGCTGCGCAAACGTATTTCGACAATTTTCCTGAAAGGCAGCATGCTAAACTAACATACTTTCAAAAACTGGTTGCAAATTTTACTTAAATTCGGAAGTTTTAAAAAACCACGACCTAAGAAGTACGTTGAAGAAAATCGACAACAAGATGCTGCATTTAACCAACATTTTAAAGAAAATCCAAAATCTTCAGCCAGTGATGTTGATAGAGAATTACACATACCTAAGTCAACCATTCATAGGGTAGTTAGGACTATTTAAAAAAATATCGGTAATATGTTGAGAAATATAGACAACATTTTGAATTTTAAGTCGTTATTTTACATGTTCATTTTAGTAGGTATATTAGTTTAGCCACTTTTCATTGTTTTTGTTTTAATTAACTTGTTACGTGTAGTTTTGTTGTAACACGGTATTAACGTTATAGCTATGTTCGCGAACCCATTTCTGTAAAATATATGTTTAGCTTATCTATTTTGCCAATTACTAATATTTTATTGTTAACAAAAAAAAATGACGTTCGCCGGAATCAAGGCCAACTGAGAAAATATTTGTTTTTTAAAATAAATGAGGTTATAAACTCTTAAATTATAACATGTTATACATTGTTGAAATCAGAATAAAAAGCACTATCTGGCTGCGTAAAAATATAATATGGCGTCCATATGAAAAAATAAAGTTGATGATGATTCTAAAAACCCGAAACGTAGAAAATTAAAATTGACTACTCGGTCATACTCTACAAAAAAAGTTGCTTTGAAAAAGTTTTTACAGATTTGAAAAATTTTCACTTATAAAAAAAATATGGCCGATTTTCGAAAATGCATGTTTCAGGTTTTTTTATAAAACCTGAATAGATAAAACCATGTAGTAAACGGGATTAGCTTACTAACATAATTGTCCAAAACTTTCCCCATTTAACCGATTTTCTGTCTATCGTGGTTTCCAAGATCCCCATACATTCCCCACCAATTTGGGACACACTGTATACTCGTATTTTTTACCAAAAAAACATTAGCACAATACAAAAATGTTAGGTTAGGTGCAGTTGATATGAGCTTAAGCCCATGCGCACGATGTGAAAGCCAAAGTGGAATCCGTGGCGCTAGCCGCTAGTAAAATTTTAGAAATCTGTCGCCCACTCTTTAGTCCAGATTTGGATTAAGCGTATACTTTCTGTTTACCAAATTTGCTAAGGCAAGGTTTAAAGAGATTCAGGAAGCTGTAAATTATTTTTTGGTTGGTATAAAGGTGCTTTACAAACGATGCATGCAATAAATATACTAAAGGGAGAGACTGTACTAAATACTTGTAAGAACAGTTTTTTTACGTTTTAACTTTAGCCTACCTCAGACCGGAGACTTTTAAGACTGCCTACTAGTTCGGGAGGGCACCGCAAAAAAGCTGGCCCATAAGAGATACGCATGAAACATTTTTTTTACATATTACTATGAACTATAGTCAATTGAAAGCCGCATTGGCGCCTCAGCTGAGCGGGTTCAAATTACATTTTTGTTACCTAAGAAAACTCTTGAAAGCTCGGTTTTTTCAATGTAACTCGAAAACTATTGATTTTAATATATATATATATATATATATATATATATATATATATATATATATATATATATATATATATATATATATATATATATATATATATATATATATATATATATATATATATATAATATATAATATATATATATATATATATATATATATATATATATATATATATATATATATATATATATATATATATATATATATATATATATATAAAATATATATATATATATTTTATATATATATATATATATATATATATACCATTAATGGTTTCATAAAGCAACCTAATTTTTGTTTAACACATTTTTTGTACCTCTTTTAGTTTTTGATATATTGCCGATTTAAATTTAAAATAAAAACGCAAGGGCTACGAAAAAATGTATTGAACAAAAAATATGCTTTTTAATAAGCTCTATGAAAAAGGTTATATACCTATTTTTAATAAAATAAGTAATAAAGGAGATATAGGCAAAGAAGTGATTTTGGCAAAAAGTTCGCTAATAACAAGAATTGTTTAGTACAAGTAAGTATACCAACCCCAATTCATCTAAAAATTGATTAAAAATGTTCTATTTATTAAATGATACAGCTAATATACATATGCCTCGAGGCAATGGGGATAACAAGGTGGCACGGATATATATTTTTTTTTGGTTTAATAGCTGTATCCATTCCGATTCTCTTAAAACCTTAACTAAAAGAAAATTTAAACTCTATTTTATTAAAAAAATAATAATAATAATAATAATAAGGGCCTTCTCTATCTGGGTGTTATATACCTAGCGGGACGCTTAACATTTCTCGATCTCCTATGCTAGAGATCGAACGCTGTAAGAACTACACCGATACGTCACGGTCTCATATGGCAAACTGATATAAAACCGTGACGTATCGGTGTTGTTCTAACAGCGTTCGATCTCTACTATTTATAAAGACAATTACTCGTTTACAATGATCTCAAGAAAATTTTAATCATATTTGTGACATCAAAAAAAAATAGTTTATTTAGCGTTAAACTTTTAATAAGCTATCTACTTCTTCTAGGCTTACAGTCAAATGATAAAAAAATAACAACACAGGACATAGAGAAATGGCAAGCCTCCTGTCAGGTATATAGCACCCACATAGACGTAGCACATTTTTTTTCAGTTCAATTAAAGTTTAAACTTTAATTTAATTATATTTTGAAGTAGTAAATGTATAGATAAATACAATAATTTGAATAAGAAAGACTCTGAGCCTAGAAGAAGTAATAAGCTTAAGAAAAATGTTTTAAAAGTTTAACGCTTAAATAAACTATCAAACAATTTTTTTTATGTTAAAAATTTGATTAAATTTTTTCAAGGTTCATTCTGAATAAGTAAATGTCTATAAATTATTAATATTATTATTTAAATCGATAATAAAAATATTTAAACGATGAGCTATAGACATAGTAGTATAGGAGATCGAGAAACGGTAAGCGTCCTGCCAGGTATATAACACACAGAGAGAGAGGCATTTTTTTTAATAAAATAGAGTTTAAATTTCTTTAGTTAAAGTTTTAAGTGGACCGGAATGGGTACAGTTATTGGACAAAAAAAATTAAATAAATTATCCGTGCCACCATGTTATCCCCCATTGCCTAAAGGCAGTATTCGTAATGTGTATTAGTTTGTTTCATTCGATGAACAGAACCTTTTAAATTAATTTTTAGATGGATCGGAGTTGGTATACTTACTTGTACCAAAAAATATTGTTATAAGCGAAATTTTTGCCCAAAATCACTTATTTGCTTATATGTTCTTTACTACTTATTTTATTAAAAATGTTTATATAACCTTAAAAATGCAATTTAAACCCGCTAAGCTGAGGCACCAGTATGGTTTGACTGGACTATGGTTCATAGTAATAAAAAAAAATGTTTTATTTGTACCTCTTATTATACGTAGCTTCAGGAGTAAACATTAAGGTTGCTGTTAACTGTAATCTTGGTTTTTATATTTTTTATCGAATTTGTATATTGTTAAGTTTTATAAATCAATATTTCATGACCCTGCCCAATAGATGAAGAAAGTTTTTAAGTCTGCACATCTTACATACCTTGTAGTCTTTTAAAGTGACTCTGTGCTTATACCTAACCTCTTTTTTTGGTAAAGGAGGTACATGTTCAATTGTCAATCGTCCTCTGGAAAACACCATGTCTTTTTCTTAAACGTATAAGTCATCATCCACGAGTAATTATTAAAATTTTCACACATATTCACATTTTTCAAACATAACAATCCAATTTTCCGGTAAACACTCGTTTCTTTTAGATTTTGCGCCGCGAAAAAGTGATTGATCACTTTCTGTCTCATTAATTAGTAATTGAATGACAGCAATCTATCGCTAATTTGTAAAAGATAAGAAAAAGATAAGCAAAACCTTTTTTTGTATTTGTTCTACGAAACTATTGATAATTTTTCATTATACCTATATTGTAATACTGAACACTCGACTTGAGTAAGTGAGAATAATATTTTATTTATTGAATTTTTTAAAAACTTTGTACCTAATAGTACAGTTTACAGAGCAAAATAAAAGCTGTTTTGGTAACTAAAATTTGACAGCAATTCACTAGTACCATCTTTAAAAAAAGGTGCATAGAACCTAAAAACCTAATCCGTAGAAAATTAGGCTGTTCCTTGTTTATTATATGAAAAAAAAACTACAAAATAGCAATTTTTTTTAGAGTTAAAAATTTTAATTTAATTGTAAGTTAATCGTAATATTGCCAATGGTACTTTTGTAAAAAATCGAAAAACTAATAAAATGGTTTTTTGCTAATCCTTATTGGTGCATTTTTCGCAGAGATAAGCCCGAAAAACAGCTTAAATTGACAACTTTTTAAAAAATTTATGACTTTAATCCTTTTAACGTTGGAAAGCTTGCCTTCGGGAAAATGATTACTTATAACATGTTGTTTAAACGAGCTAAAGGCAGACGCTGTTTGATGTGTGGTTTTTTCAAATTTGCAGTTTAAATGTTTTGTAATTTTCTGATTTGAATTCAGTAATTAGATTATTAAATTTTAAATTTTATTTTACAGCTCATGGTAACTTCCATTTCTACATAAATTTGGCGAAAAGTATGAAAAATAGCTTCGAACATTTGTTGCACATGTGATCTCGGTTTTGGAGTAGAGTAGTGGGAGGTCGAAAAAAGCCGTAGAAATACAAAACCCTTGCGCGGCACTTTTCCCCTAGCTGCTTTAACATCCCATCACTCTGCTTCAGAAACAAGATCCGTGTTTACCGTAAGGTTTGAAGCCGTTTTTGACATTTTTTTGCCAAATGTATATGGAAATCGAAGATATACAATTTGTAGAATAAAATATGAAATGTAATAATCCGTTTGCTACATTCAAATTAGGCAATTACAGTTAATACGTTGAGACGTCCAAAATATTACTGCAAAATATTTAAACTGTTATTTAGCTCGTTTAAACAACATTGTTATAAATAATTATTATCTGAAGACGAGCTTTTCAACATTAAAAGGGTCCAAGTTATGCATTTTTTAAAAAGTTGTCAATTTTAGCTGTTTTTCGGACTTTTTTATGCAAAATATTTGAATTTTTTATCTTGGTCTTAACAAAAAATTGTTATCCTTACCAATCTAGTAATTTTATGATTATCTAAAATTATAAAAAACACAAATACCTACTGAACAAAAAAAAAATGAATTTTGCAGAAACTGTTACTTTACCGCAGTAGTGCAGTAAAGTGTCGGTTACCGCACTAGTGTAGTAAAGTGGATGTTATCGCGATAAAAATAGTACATGTAACTGTACTTACACGATTATAGATAAAAATCTTTAATTCATTAAAAATTGTGACCCAATCATAATTTTAAATTCTTTATAATAATGGACAATATTATTATTTGTTTGTTTGCCTATTTTAACATTTACAGATAACAAAAAACACGTATTTCAAAATTACAAACATAAAAAAGGCGCTGATAAATGACTGACCATTTAAGTCCTCTTCTTCTTCTTCTTTCCTGGAGCCGTACAGATTTACTACCGGAGGCAGTGCAGCCTCTTGGGCTTTTTGTATCTTATCTCCCATTTTCTTTTATACCAATCCTCCCACTAGTCTTGTTCCTTTTACAAGTCTGTATAACCCCGAGATTAGTTGGTTGATATATTCCTGTGGGCTCATTTTCGGTTGCCCAAACCGTTTTACCAGACGCTAACGACAGCACAACCGTTCAAGTAACCATGCAGATTGTGTTTTTTTATATTTACAGAATGATAAATAACTAAACTTTAATTGTCATTTGATTATATGACAAAATTACGAGGTTTAAAATAATGTATTTTTTTGTGATCGTTTATTTATGAGTATTATTAAAGTATACAAAATTATGCATTAAAGCCAAAATATTATTACTTTTAAATTATTGTTTTTGTGCTAAGGGGCTGTATTTATGTAAAAAGTCAATTTGTAAATTTTACTTCCAATGCAAAATTGTGCCTCTTTTTTATTTCATAAAAATAACCCTTTGTGCATTAAAAACGCTTCTGTCCAATATTTATTCATACGAATTTCCATAACAGAATTACATGCATTTAAAATTCAAATAGAAAAATTTTCCAGCGGAAAGGATCTCTACATCATATATAACCACACGTATTCACAACAAGGAAGTTTAAAGGTTTATGGAAGGCCAATGCTGTAGAAAAAATTGTCCAGGCGTGACAGGGCAGCGGGAATAGGGGAACAGGCCCCGCGGAATTTGCGCAATGAACGGTAGGTCAGGTCCGGACTTTCATAATTCTTTATTACCATGTATAAAGTTGACATCATCAAATGTCAAATTTAAACTAACTATACTTTCACAGTTTGTTTTTAATTTTTTGCACAACATTGTTGGTTATTAAACGAAACTACTATAAAATATTTTAAGTTATTGTGTAATATTGGATTTTATATCATCTGATTTAATATGGAAAGCCTTCTATTGAAATGGTCGATGTTTTTGGAAGTTCTGTATTTTTACCAAAAATCTTGATAAAATAAATAAAACGACTTTTTTTAAATAATTTTCAAACATTGTATGATAGTTTGGTGTACTTATCACCAATTTTGTGATAAAAGAAGGGCAAGATAGTGTAAATGAGTATAGGTATTTAAATTGTCATATTTAAGGATCAATATCACGAAAATAAAACGATGTCGAAAAAAACTTACTTTAGATTTGCAATGCCTTCGTATGCAAAAAATCATCGAAGTCGGCGAGGGTCAAGAAAAGTAAAAGCTTACCATAATTTAGACTGGTTGTTTGTGTTTTAGGCTCATACAATATTTTATAAACTTATAATTCGTTTAAAAGTACAATAAAAAAGTGTCACGTCGTGCAGGTAACCTAAACAAATTTAACGAGAAGTATGGAATTTTTTACATAAGCATTTTTTATTTTTATTTTTAAATAATATTGGGTAAGTCCACCCAGGCTGAGGCTTCAATACTAGCGTACCGTGGGTGTCTTAACTGTGGTAAGAGGGAGTTTATTTAAACAAGACCTTAATATTTGAAAATTGGGAGAAGGGAAAACTTCTGCGGGTAGCAGATTCCAGTCTGGACACTCTGGGGTTGACGGAACGAAGAAAGTGGGAAGTTCGGAGCTTCTTAAGTTGGACTGTAAAAGAATTCATAAAAGTGGCACTACGTGTTACTCTGTTGGAAGCGGTCAGAGAAATTATATTTGCCAACTCCTCGGAGCAAAAGCCGTGGAAATACCTATAAAAATGAGACATATACCCTACAGTT
Organism: Listronotus oregonensis; assembly: GCA_019359885.1. NCBI lineage: Eukaryota > Metazoa > Arthropoda > Insecta > Coleoptera > Curculionidae > Listronotus > Listronotus oregonensis. Next base: position 113,708 of record JAHBCN010000144.1, read on the forward strand.
CGTCGGTGGGTAATAGACGGAAGCTTTTCTGTAAGCGTGGGATCATTAATAAGACGAACAGCTCTTTTTTGAAAGGAATCAAGGATGATAAGAGTTGTAGGAAACGCCATTCCCCAGACATGAGAACAATATTTTAAAGATAGTCTGATTTGGAACACATACAGAGTATACAGATTGGAGGAGAGAAATACTTTCTGGCTGGAAAGGGGAATCCCAGCTTTTTTGAAGCAGCTGAGGATATGGATCTAATGTGTTTGTGCCAGTTAAAGTTATTCTCAAAAGTACCGCCAAAATAATTAAATGGCTTTTTTTTGTGACACAGAACATGACTGTGTCTTGGAGCATTAAACTGGACAAGATTTTTAAAGCCCAAATCAAGATTAGTTTAAGGTCTTGTAAAAAAGATATTTGCATTGACCTGGCTGTGTTTTCCAAATCAGGCCTATAGGCTGGCTTTAGAAATTGAATATTAGAGTGGAGGATACTTTCGTCAGCAAAACTAATAATAGGATTGATTGTGAAAGAGAGATCGTTATGTGAAGAAGAAACATAGTTGGTGCCCTGGGGCACCCCAGTATTAATTTAGGTGGAAGCTGGAAGGATGACGTTACGATATTATAAGTAACAAACAATAAACACAAAATTCACAATTTAATAAACACTAATCACTAAAATAAGGAGGTTTTTATTAATCCAAAAAATTTCTGCAACCACGAAATGAAAGCACACAAGGCAAAACAATCGAAATTAATACGGCGCGGCGCCTATGGTTTCATACGCGCTACGCTGTCACACACGAAAACGGAACTCCGGCTCTGTCGAAAGTATAATATGTTGCCTACCCACACACACTGATTTATCAGTGTGTGTTTAGGAATCACATTACAAAATTTTGTGAAATTTTATAACTGCGCAAATCATAACGGCCCCTTACTGACAGTTATTTTCATAGTGGGCCGGACATTTTTTGATCAAATAGGCCATAGTATTGGACTTCCATAAACCTTTAAACTCCCTTGATTCACAACTCCGATCGACAGCTGCGATCAGAGCTAGGTTTCAATAATACATCTCGAATGAATGCGGAGTAAATAAAATACCAAGCGGAGCAAATCTGAACACGTTTGATTATCGGTGGATAAATGCCCTTTTCATTTGTTTATTTAAAAAGTAGAATACTATGATCTGTCCATTTTCGTTTGTCAAAAACAAATTAAGAAACAACGTATGGTTACAACAATAAAAAAATGTATTGCATTGGGTCAAAAAGTCGGTAATCAAGATTAATTACGAGGTGTTTTTCTTTAACGGTTGTGTACAATTTTAGAGCATTTCTTGTGAAATGTAGTTTTGTTTGTTAATGCGATGGATTTTGGCGGTGTAATTACCCTTTAGATTTATTTGGTAGATAGTTCTTTAATAGTCAAAGGAAAATATTTGACGTATGTTTAGATTAATATAAATTTTATGCAAGGTACCCATTATATTGCAAGAAGATAAAACAACCCCACATTCCTTTTTCTGCTTTTACAAAAAGAGGATTTCAAATTACAATCATGCGATCTGTATACTTACTCTTAAGTGTCCCCGAGTCCATTTTTTTTCATCATACGTTTCAGTGTCTTGCGCATTCTGTCCAAAAATATCGTCGTCGTCTTCATTTCTTAAGCTGATTGTTGTAGCGATAGAGACTTGCCTTTCCATTTTTCTAAAAAGAAAATATAACTAAATATTTTAATTTACATACTATTCTTAGGTTTTGTTTAAAGACAATTTTGTTCTAGGAGGATACATGTTGCCATGCATCATCTGGCTTTACAATTTGACTAAGATGGGCGGCAAGATTTCTTTACACCTACCCTTAAAATCTTTCTTCCTTTTCTTCTCATAATTCCGCCGAAATATCCCAACAAATCAGCGGCGAAACAATTTAACTCAAGAACTTGCAGAAATTTACCAGTTAACCAACATTGAAGCAAGAATACGATCTCATTATCTCAAAGGTCAAAAAATTATTAATAATCTGATAAAAAATAAAGTCTTATCTTGCTTAAAGTACTGTTCTAATTGTCATCATCAAGTTCAAAAACGAAATCATTGGTACTTCTAAAGCTGAACTCTTTGCTAAACAATTTGCTGCCAATTCCACTTTTGATCATCCTTATTTTTCCTCTTTCAACAGTTGCTCCTGTTTCACATAAAATGTCTGAAATCATATTTAAGGACAAGAAAATCAAGTCCATCATTTTTCGCTATTTAATACCAAGAAATCCGCTGAACTATACCATATAGCAGCAATCGATTAAAAAATCTGCTCCTTAACTTTCTCTTACCCTTGTCTACTTGCGTCTTTTGAATTGCCTATGATAAGGCAGTTTTTCCGGATAGTTAGAAATCTCCTGTATCTTCAAGAAAGAATCCAAAAGTCTTTCTTTTAATTATATACATATACTTCTTCTCTTAGTTGTTTGTAAGGTAATTGAATAATTTATTGATTTCAAAATTTTAGAGTATTTGGAAAAACTATAGTTTATACAGTACGGGTTCCGTCAAAAAAGATCCACAGCAGATTTTCTTTCATTTGTCTCACAAAAATGAAACAAGTCTCTTGAGTTTTAGGATGAATCCTGGATCGTTGTTTTGGCATATTAAAGGCTACAAAATTCCTTTTCACAGTTTTTGACCTATATGTTCTTCTTGCTTCTCTTTCTCTTTAATTTACGTATCTCTTCAAGCTTCACCAAATTTTTGCAGGGGTACCCCAAACCTCCAACGCAAGCACCGACTCTATTTCTTCTTCATATCAACGATCTTCTTCTTTTACGATTAATCCCATTCATAGTTTGGCTAATGATAGGTACCATTCTTATATTTAGTTTATCAGGCCACTCTATAAGCCTAATTTGAAAAACAAGCGCACGGAAATGCAGATATCCATTTACAGGATCTTTAATTAATATTGACACAATTTTGTGCCAATACTTATTTCTAAATTATTAGCCGAAGTTTGGCAGAACAAAGAATCATTTAACCTTTTGGGCGGACTTTCTGTATGACCTCCGGCCAGTGTGGATGTTCGGTAAAAAACTACAAAGTTTGTTCGGGAAAGGTGACTGGAGGAGCCAAATCGGGCGTCCTTAGCTCTCGGGGATCAAGGAGAAATTCAACTGCCGTTTAGTAGTGCCTTAAAAGTGTAGTTTTGAGGTTTGTAGTGATTGCTAAACCGTTAGAATCACATCGTGGCGTTGACCGTGTGGTAGCTGTGTGTGTGTGTGGTTGCGTTTTATGGCACTGGTAAAGAACCAAATAGCCAGCATTTCGTGTGGTAGCTAAAAGTACAAACTCGTAAGGACAAAAAAAGGCTCTGGTAGAGATTTTGGAATTGCATTTTGCAGTATCTAAACGTGCATTGCAAGGGTTTTTGTTATTTTGTTGGTTTTTGTATAATTTCCTATGGTTTAAAACCAGACTCTGGAAATTATCGCCCAAATGCGCTGGCGTAACGAATCCTAAAGGAGTTCGAGGCCAATTAAAAAAAACCTTTTGGGCTAACCCTAAATGATATAAAATACTTTATCCAGAATCACAGCAGATAGAGCTCAGATTTCTCTTTCAAGCAAAAAAATCCCCCCTTCTAATCAGTATAATTTATATATTGGATAAACTCAATCTTGATATAGGATTTCTGTGTAGAGAAAAAAAGATAAATATTAGGAATATCCAAGTAAAAAAGAAAAAAAGAAAACGTCTCGCCTCTTGATTTCATTTCTTTATTTACTGTTTTCAATATTATCCATGCTTTGGGGGGAACCTTTAATTTAATTGGTTTATAGGGTCAGGCGATTCGACGAATACTTTGATTGTCTAAAAACGTGGGGGTTTTAAAAAAGGTCCTACAAAAATTGTTAAAGACGTTCTTTTTTCCTATGTGCGCGTTTTTTTAGAAAATTATTAATGACCCTGCTACTGAGAGTGACTTAATAAAAATGGCAAATCAAAAAGCTATCCTGTGTATAACAACTTAAGCACTAGACAACATGAAGGTTTTTTAAGATTTATGCTCGCAATTTTATTTGTGGTAATGAGAAAAAAAAAATTTTCATTATGATGGGCTCTTTTTTTTAAACATTCTTTTAAATAATTGTGTTAAAAAAAAAAAATAAAAAAAATTTCCACAGAAAAATCGGAAAAAAAGGTGAGTCAAAAAACAAGAAAAGGAAACTAGACACATTCAATAAATAAATAAACAAAACTCAAACTAAGTACAATTACTAACTAAATGTTAAATTACACTTGTTTGCTTTTAGAAAAACATCATATTCTTATGCCTCGACCTATGCACATAAATTAATTTTTTTTTGAGTTTAAATATTATATATAAATATTCTTTTTTTAAATTATTATACTTTTTTAATTTTTTTTAATGGAAATATCAATACTATTTACCCCCGATCTTTGAATCGGGTTTTAAAAATTTAAAAAAAAGCGCCTCGATACCCCGATTACGGCCCATCCCCGCTCGCCAGGCCCATCGCGCTCGCCGGGGAAACCAAAACTGAATCTCATGCCGGTTGCGGCGTTGCCAAGTGGTTGTTCACGGCTTTTAATGAAGTAGGGCTGTGTCTATATATTGGATAAGCTCAATCTTGATATAGGATTTCTGTGTAGAGAAAAAAAGATAAATATTAGGAAATATCCAAGTAAAAAAGAAATAAAGAAAAACGTCTCGCCTCTTTGATACATTTCTTTATTTACTGTTGGTGTCGAATATTATTCCATGCTTTGGAGGGAAACCTTTAATTTAATTGGTTTATAGGGTCAGGCGACAGCTATTTTACACTTGTCTCTCGCCTGGCATTCCTCCTTCGCGTCGCACACCCTTTGCTTGACCGGTACATTGAGCATTGTCTGCCCTGCTTCGACATAAGTTGTCCGATAAGGAAGACAAGAGGGCAAACGGACCAAAAATTTCATTTTTCGACGAAGAGTCATTCTTTATAAAAAGTTTTGCTTGCCGAGAGAGTACGATTAAAAATGGTATTCAGGGTGTCCCAAAAGTTAAAAATTCATTTTTTTTTGCAAGAATAAAGTACCCTTATTTCAATGTTTTTAAGAAAATTCTACTTAAGAAAATTGTTTCAAATTATCATATCTTTCAGGATATTGGTTTAGATAGTAATCATTTTTTCGGTTTAAATTTGCATTTCACCGGAAAGTTTAGTAGGTATACCTTTGATTTTGTAAACCTTTAAAAATCACCCTTAAATAGGTTCTTTACAAATAAATTCCGACAGTGTCAACCAAACCAGACCTCAGTATCAACTTTTAGGTATTTTATTAATTTTTACAAATGTTAACAACGAAGCAAAGAATACATTTATTTCAATGTTATGGTAACGGAGATTTTTCATACCGATACCCCGACCAAATGGGCAGTCTGCAAGCTAGTAAAAAAATTCCAGAAACTGGATCTGTACTGAACTTAAAAAATAGTGAAAAAATCCTATAATGAATATGATGCAGCGACTCTACTCGTATTGCAGTCTGTTAGAGAAGACCCCATACTATATCCTCGAGGAAAGGCGCTACCATAGATAACCTAACTTTAGATATATAATGACTAATCGCATTTATGGCAAGTTTACGACCTCGCGCACTAAACAAACGATAGTGTCATTAAGCATGCGTATTTAAAAAGCAGGACCAGTTCCGGACTTAGAAATTTGTATGTCATTAATTAATTTATATTTATAAAATATATTTTTTATATATTTAGATACTAAATTCTTTTATTTTGCGTTTCTATACATATATAAATTATGTTAGGTAGTAATATAAACCATGAGTTAACAAAATTAATATTGCAAAATATAAATAGAAAACATAGGGGCTGATAAAAGATAGGGTTAATTTCAAGACCCAGTTTTTATACCGCCTTAAAATGGTTTGGAAACTGTTAGAATTTATTAAACGCGTGGCTGTCGACTTTACACGGTTTTATGTCAGTTCAAAAACGACGAAGTTTGAACGCTTTCTATATATTTAAAGGGTTTTGCTTTGCTTGGGGATCAGTAAAGGGATGCAATAAACGGTTTTTTGCGAGATTGGAACAGACCTTATAAACAAAAGGGTAAAAAATGTTTATACAAATAACGTTAACTCTTTTCCTGCTTACACTTATGTTTTCGATAGCGATAAAAGGATATTCTAAACATCTTAAATGTATTTATACAAAACGAGCATTTATTTACTAGAGGCAGCCTTGCCGTTTGGCAGTGCGAAAGAGAAAAAGGAATTATAGGATAAACCTTTCTCCGTGGCGCCAACCATAGTGCCGATAGATCGACGCGGAGAGACCGACAAATCAGCACGCAGAGCGGGGTATATATATTCTTTTTACCGACCAATGATCACGTTGGAGGGAGAAAAAGGTTATACCGCTATTCTTTCTTTCTTGCACAAATGATCGTTTTCCAAGCGGCAAGAGTGCCTCTAGTAGGTATATGCTCCAAGGGAATATGTTTTATGTTGTAATCATACTTACTGATTTTTTAGATTATTGCAATACTTTTTTGTTCAGATTTTATTAATCCGAAATAAATAATTATAGTGATTTTTTTCAATTATAATTGTGTTACATAGATGAAACAAAAAGTTAATTCTTAGATAAGCCACAAGAGTCATGTTCAGTCGTATTCGCCATTTTTATTATTATTAACTACAACGCATCAGTTGTGAAGCAGTACAAAAATTTGTGGCTTTCCATAGCTGTAAGATTCAGAAGAACTAGAGGAATTTAAGGAGCTGACAATGGATAATATGTTTATTTTTGATTAAGAACAGCATCTAAACAAACCAATCTGTTTCACTGGTTCAAAAAACCAGTAATCATGTTTTTTTTAACCAGTGTAATATATATTTTGTTTAAGTCATCAATTGACGAAGTACGGAACTGGCCGGCGACGAATTTGTAAATAAAATCGATCTGCTAGTCCGTTCTGCGCATGATTTAGGACCCTAAGAGATGACTAGAGCCACGGCGCACGGACACATTTTTTCGCCCATAAAATCTCACTTTTGAACCGCGCATCTGATACCCTTTACCCGTCCATATTGATGAGGTCAGTGGGCGCTACACAACTACAGGTGGTCCAAAAAAAACCATTCAAGTAATTTTAAAGCAAAATAATATACGCTTCTACAACCGCATTTTAAACAAACATTAGAAGATGGCGATGATGGAAAAAGGTTGGATTTTTGTTTTGTGAGTAGGAAGTAAGATTTTAGGTGGTAATAGGGAATTTCATAAACTAATAATGTTCTAAGATGAGTCCACGTTTTCGACGAATGGAACTGTAGCATCGCAACACCCAAAGTTCGTTATTGGAATGATGTTAATCCTTTCTTTAGAATGGCAACCCGAAAAAGTGAATGTTTGGTGCGCAGTTTTGTACTATGGCATAATAGGACCGTATTTAGTTTTAGAATACTTGTAGCAGATTTTCTTATTTTAATATGTTAAATATTTTTTTTCTGATCATTTGGAACAAATGCCATTAGATTATCGAGGTAACATGTACTTCCAGCAAGATGGATGCCCTGCCCATTTTTCTAGGGAAGTAATGGTCCCCAAGAAGCACCGACCTCACGTTAGCGGATATGTATTTGTGGGGAGGCCTAAAACAGTTAATTTATGCTAATCCACTACCAAATGATGAGGATTTTGAAACAAAGAATTATACAATCTGTAGAAGTAATATCCCTAGAAGAAGTGCAATGCAGTTATGGATATTTTAGAGCCCAACCGGAAAAATGTGTTTTTCATGGTGGAGCAGTATTTGAATAATTCGAACATAATTATTGTTGTTAAGCTTAAGCTATTTGATTTTAATCTAATTTTGTGAATTAGGCCTTAAATAATTATAATCATGCATGATTTCTATTTTTCGTATTTTGTATTCTTTGCTCCGTTGTCAACATTTATAAAAATTAATAAAATATCCAAAAGTTGATTCTGAGGTCTGGTTTGGTTGGCACTGTCAGAATTTATGTTTGAAGTACCTATTCAAAGGTGAAATTTAAAGGTATACAAAATTAAAGGTATACCTACGAAACTTTTCAGTGAAATGCAAATTTAAACCGGAAAAATGATTACTATATAAACTTAATGAAAATCAATATCCTGAAAGATATGATAATTCTAAACAGTTTTCTTAAGTAGCATTTTGTTAAAAACTTTGAAATAATGGTACTTTATTCTTGTAAGAAAATGAATTTTTAACTTTTGGGACACCTTGTATACAATTTTTAATTTTTTCAATGGACAAACGTATTCTCTCGGCAAGCAAAACTTTTTATAAATAATTATGTTTCCTCGAAAAATGAAATTTTTGGTCCGTTTGCCCTCTTGTCTACTCCATTGCCGGACATACTGTATAATAAAATATTTTTATTCTCACGCTCTAAATAAACATAGACCCAAAGTCCTTATGAATCAATTTGTATTTTCCAAATCCGACCCCGATTGGAGTTCTGTTCCCATATCTGGCATTTTTTTCTTCCCTGGGAGTCGTCTTGATTTACTACCGGAGGCAGCGCAACCTCTTGGGCTTTTTGTGCCTAATATCTCATTCTTCTTAATTCCATCCTAAAAAGAGACGTGCGTCTTATTGATGACTTCATGCTTACAAAAAAGATTCTTGCTCTTGCCTACCATAAAAGAATCTATCCCTCCTTTAGAAGTATTTTCACTGCTTATGCTGCAAGAAGCCAATACGATTTCCCCAGGCAGCTTTTAACAAATCAACAAAGTGACACTTAACATTCCTTTACAACTGATCAAAGAAGCACTATATCATCTCAAAAGTATCTATACTTTAGAATATATTTCCCGTAGACATCTTTCTTCTCCCCGCTAATTAATCAAATATTTAACTTCCTTATTAATAAACGGCCTCTTGCTTCCTTCAAGACACCCGGTATGTTATTACCTAATCTTTACGCCTTCGTGGTCTATAGCAAAATAAAAAAAGCTTTTAGCTGCTTACGTCATCCAGAAATACCTTTAAGTAATTTAAATATTGCTTTTAAGCAGAAAATAAAAATCTTTAAACTTTTTTGCAACAGCAAACATGACTGTGTCTTGGAAGCATTTTATTATATTAAGGTACGTACACACCGAAAAAACAAACAAGAACAAACATTCGTTCTTGTTCACCTTGTTTGTATGTGTTCTTTTTTTATTGTTCGCGTTATTTTGTCTACATAGCGCAATCAAATATTTGTTCACTCTCGTTTGACCAGTTGGAAAAGTTATGGATGACGACGAACAAAATTTATTTCTCTTTAGGTATGTACACACCGAAAAACAAACAAAAACAAACATTCGTTCTTGTTCACTTTCTTTGTTTGTGTTTTTTCTTTATTGTTCGCTTTTTCTGTCTACATAGCGCAACCAAATGTTTGTGTACTCTTGTTAGACTAGTTGGAATAGTTATGGATGACCATAAAAACAAAAATTCTCTTTGATGTACCGACGCCGACGTCCACAGGAACATGTGCGAACAAGAACAAACAAACGTTTGTTCGCCGTTTTAACAATCTACACTGAAGAAAAATGTTTGTTCGCTGATGTTTGTTCTTGTTTGTTTTTTCGGTGTGTAAAGACCTTTTGATGTAATGACGTCTACTCGAACATGTAGGAACAAAAACAAACAAACGTTTGTTCGCGTTTTTACTGTCTACACAAAAAAAAAAACGTGTTACCGCTGATGTTTGTTCTTACTTGTTTTTTCGGTGTCTACATACCTTTAAAATTTAACGACCTGATTGTGAAATCTTAGATTAAAAATCCACATCATAAGGGATTCTATGGCGTGATTTAAAGACAAATAATCAACATCCGGTTTTATTTAGAATAACAGGATTTTTGAAGTAATTTCCTGAATTTTGCACTTCAACATAAAATTAAACATGACAATCGTTCATGATAATTGTTTAATCCCATGTCAATTTCAAAATTTATAATTTTATTCTTTTTTTATCTAATGTCGCAGTACGTTAATAAACCCTACTATTTTTTGATATGAACTCTAAATTTCTTAAATGGAATAAAAATAAAAGTATTCTGCAAATTTATGGATATTGGAAAGATTTTTTTTAAATCATACGATCAAAGACTTCCTATTATGCAGACCCACCGTTTTATCGATAGCTCATTCTATCGATGTGTGTGTGTGTGTATAGCCATTTGACAGTTAGAGTTTCAATAGTAAAATAAATAAAAAAATTATTTTTAAGCTCAAGCGGTATACGACCTATAATAAACGGTGTAACAGACAAATCAGTTAAGTGTTACCAAACGTATTCCCAAGATTTTTGTCACGTTGGTAAGTGTATGTAATGGTATATAATCGTTATTTTAAAATAACCGGTCAGTACAACCAGGCCGGAATTCTTAGCTTCTTCGCGAACCGCTTATTTGGTTTTGGTAATCTTTTTTTTTGTTGTAGATTGATTTCTCAGTTACTAGACTTAACCCTGGCATCTCCCAAAAATTCAACTACTCTACTCTCCCACCCTCTGACCATTCTCACCACCGACCAAAGCCTGCCATGTGACTTTTCCCTGTTTACGAGTTGTGAAACTGTTTGATCGTGAATTTCGTAACACAGCCACCCAAATAATCACTACAATACACTCCAACAATTTAACCATCATGCCCACCCAGAAATTCCACTCCATACCAAAGCCGGCCATGTGACATCAATGGTCGCGAAACTGTGTGATCCTTAATTATATCTCAGATGCCTGTGTCTGTGTGTCCATTTATTGACAAGTACGGTAACGGCCATTAAATATAGATATAAAATCAGCGTCTAAAAATATTTGTTTAAATGCCAAACTTAAAGTATCAATTATTCATTATATTGAGAAGAGAGGTTGGCCAGAAAGGGATGTGGCTGAAGAACTTAACATCCCAAAGAGTACTATTTATTTTGTTAAAAAAAATGGCAGGAAACACACTCCTTTGAGAGAGGAGTGATCGCCCCAAACTATCGAATCAAGAACAAGACAATAATTTAGTTAATGTTTTGAGAAACCAACCATTTTAATCTGTAGTTACAGCAAACACGGAAAGCAATTTCCTAGCATCGGTTAGAACGGCATGGCGTAGAATAAGGCAAATATCCGAATTGCGCTGCCACCCGGCAGCCTTAAAACCGTTTTTAACAAATGCAAATAACAACGCGTTGGATTTGCTCTACTCGTACAATTTTACTTGGAACCTCCGATTTTTTGGGAAAATTTAATAATCACTGATAAAAAAGTGTTTCAGTCGTGCTACAATGGGATACTTAAGGTATACAGGCCTCAAGGAACACGATTTGATGAAAAATATACTCAAAAGGACAGAAGTAGTTTAGTAGTAGTAGTAGTAGGAAGGTTCAGTGCGGAGGTATATAAAGATCTACTACAGAATATCATGCTTCCTTCTGTACTGGATCGATTTCCGGACAGAAATTTTATCTTTCAGCAAGATAAGTGTCCCGTTCATACGGCCCGGCAAGTCGATGAATAGATGGAAGAGCAGCATATCAGGGTTTCACCGTGGCCGCACGTAGTCCGTGTTTGGGGCTTATTAGTTAAAAAAATAAATAGGGAAAATGAGTTTAGGCCGCAAAATGTAAACGAACTTAAGGATAAAATTTTAGAGGCGTGGAATGAGTTACGAGAAAATCTGACTGCGCCCGGGCTTTGGTCCATTGGATGCCTGGAAGGCTAAAAAAAACGGGGCCAATAAAATATTAAATTTGTTTGGAAGGATATTTAAGTTTGTTTGAATTTATTAAATTGTTAATTAATTTATTAATTTGTTAGTTTTTATAAAATATAAATATTTTCTTTTACCTTTTGCTTTATTTATAGTAATTTAAAGTAAAACAAGGTAAAAAAGAACGATTTACAAAAATTGCAGAAAAGTCAAAATTTGACAAATTTTGTGCCCAAGATTTAATGGCCGTCACTGTACAGTGTAGGGTGGAGTGGGAGTTGGGTAGTGATCGTTTAGCTGGCCGTGGAATGGAATTCATGATCAAGCGGTTTCACATTCAGTAAGCAGGGAAAAGTTACATGGCAGGCTTAGGAATGGGGTAGGGAGGTGGGGGTAAGGGTTCAATTGTTGAGGTCGAAGGGTATTGGGCTGTGATTTTTTAGGAGGTTGTGTTACGGAATTGACAAAAAAAACGATTTCACAATCAATAAACAGAAAAAACTCACATGACAGGCTTTGATCGATGGTAGGAAGGTTGACGATATGGAAGAGGGGAGTAGATAAACCTACACAGTCTAGTGACTGTGTAGGTTTATCTACAGTATTAAATACTTCGGTAAGGCATCTGACCAATATTCAGTCAAATGCATCCCTCTGACTTTTAGGGGCGATTTTGGGAGAGTTGGAGGGTTTCCTGCCCATTGAGACATTTGATCAGCGTTTTTAGAACTATCAATCTGCAAAATAATTGAAAGTAATCTATTTTCTATAACGATGTAATGCTCTGTTTGATGCAGCAACTAAAAGATCTGTTGTTCACTGAAATAATATTATAGATTTATCTTTTTTCAACATTTGGTTTCTTTCTATTGCGGCACTATCTCTGTCTTTGTTGTTTTAAAACGAATGCCGGGAATGAAACTTCTTCTCATTGTTGCACCACGTGTATTATGCTTTGATTAAATTCTAAATAAAAATATCTGACACGACATCGTGACTGAGGAATCAATCTAAAATTCAAAAAAAGATCATCAGAAGCAAATGAGTTGTTGGCGAGGAAGCTAACTTTGAAATTGAGGCCAGCTTGTAGTGGCCGATTTTTTTGTGACGGTGAGTGTAGTTACCTACTAGCACTTTGGATCTCATTATAAAAAAAATATAGAAGTGTTGGGCCCAGTATGATCTCTAAATTATTTATTTAAAGTAATAATTTTCTCCTTAGTTTTCTGTGAAAACCAATTGTTGAAACAATGCAAAAAGTTGTTACAGGAGGAAACTTGTCCTTGACCATAAGTTAACTTTCGTGACATAAAAAAATAATTTACCTTTATTATTTTAAAGTTACAGAAATAAATAATTTGGTGATTATGTGCAAATATTTTTTACGGTTCGATTTACTGTGCAATGAACGTTTACGAATTTGATATTCAAAAAGTCATAAATGCAAACTGTATATGTATAAACAAGAGTATTTTTCATGCTTAAAATAATTCAATAATTTATGATTTAAAACAGTTTTAAGTAAAAGTATGGTTAGAATTCCGTATTGTTAAACTGCCAAAATTTAATAAGATGACGAATTAAGTTTACCGTTATTATGCTCTTCTAAAAAAGGTTCATTTGGCAATATTAGTGTACATCCGCGCTTCCAAAACAACTTATACTTCTTTACTTAGGATAGTCCACGAAGGCTTGATGCCTATAATCTGTTCATTTTTGTTTGAGAAAATCTTCTCTCTTCCACAATCAGTCCTACTTATTTTTTTGTTGACGATAGTACCCTCCACTCTAATATTCAATTTCTCAAGCCAGCTTTTTATTCTAATCTGGAAAACAAGCGCAGGTCAAGGCAGATATCGCTTTTATAAGAACTTAAATTAATCTTGGATTGGGGCGTCAAAAATCTTGTCCAGTTAAATGCCTCCAAAAAAGTCTGCCAATGCTTATCCGTTACATATAAGTCGGCAAGTTCTGCAGTACAAAGAGTCGTTTAATCTTGTTGGCGTTACTGTAGAGAATAACCTTAACTGGCACAAACACATTACATCCATAGCTTCAGCAGCTTCAAAAAAGCTTGGATTCCTCTTTAGAGCCATAAAGTATTTATCTTCTTCTAATTTGAATATTTGGTATGTATCCCAAATCAGACCCTCTTTAGCATATTGTTCTCATTTCTGAGGCATGGCGTTTCCTATAACATTCTTGACCCCGTTCAGAGAAGAGCTGTTTGTCTTATTAATGATCCCACGTTTACAGAAAATCTTTTGTAGGAGATCTGTCGCTTTTTATAGGTATTTTCACGGCATCTGCTCCGAGGAGTTGGTCAATATAATTCCTCTTTTGGCAGCTCCCAACAGAGTAACACGTAGTTCCACATTTATGCATTCTTCTACAGTACAACTTAAAAAGCCCCAATGTGGCCACTTAGTTCGTTTCTTTACTTCTAGAGTGTACAGACTATGAAACCTGCTCCCTCAGAGGTTTTTCCTTGTGCTTCAAATCTCCAGGTATTTCGGTTCTGTGTCAATAAAGTTGCTCTTGCCACACTTAAGACACCCAAGGTACGTTGGTACTTCTTCGTGGACTGTCCTAAGATAAAAAAAGTTCGTAACCATGGTTACGTACTAGGTGTTTTTCTCTATCCAAAATAAACAGATTATAAGTACTACCGTACCTTAAATGTTTTGAAAAATAAGATTTGAATAATAAAAAGGAAGAAAAAACTTCTGCAGGCATCATTTTCCACGGTTTAGAAAGCAAGTAAAGTTGGGAATTCTTCAGATGTACAGTAAAGGGATGCATGGACTTAATGTTGCCTTATTGAAAGCTGTAAGGATAGGAATGATATTGTTTAATTGTTAAGAATAAAATCTCTGAAATATTTATAAAAGAAAAAAAAATGCCCTACAGCTTATCGGTGACCAAGAGGTGAAAACTTCGTGGTGGGAGTGGGGCCTGAAATTATCTTTGAATGAAATCAAGAATGCCCTGTTATTTTTTATTGTATGTTAATTTTACTGGACACCGGGTTTATTTTGCAGTATTTTAAAAACAATTTAAACCCCTTATCTGCGACTGGTTTTAATCTGGTGTCAGGTTTAAGATTTGCTATTGTTGTTAATCCTTTTATCTTATTTGCTAATTTTATAGATCTGCTTGGTTGTTATTTGTTCGATTTTAAGTAAACTTATATTTATAATTATCAATATAACAAAACAAAATAATATATTAATATTTTTAAACTTTTTCTTGCGGATATTTTATATGGATGATGTGAGTTTATGTATTGGCAACATTTTAAACACCTAAAAACCCTGCACCCACGGTACCTAATACTTAGGCTTTATAGAAACCTTCGGGGCTGTCCTAAAAATTAAAAAAAAGAGTCAATGGTTACATGCGAGCGGCATAGAGCCACTTTTTGCCACTCACAGAAAAAAAGAAAAGTCCCGGGGCCGGAAGTTTAAAGAAAAAATTAAAAAAATACTTTTTTAAACCCCCCCCAACCTGGGGGTGGCGTTGTCCTTTTTTCCCCCCAAATTAATGCTCAGAACGCATTTGCCCTTACTTTGACCATCTAGTGCAACCAACTAAATCGACGTAAAGCCGCAAAGGGCCCAAACGTCGTTTAAAAATTTAAAAAAAAGGAAAATTATAATTTAAAAATTATTTTTTTTAAAAAAAAAAAAATTTTTTCCCTTTTTTTTAAATTTTTTTTTTTAAAAAACCCTTTTTAAAAAAAGGGGGAAAAATTTTTTTTAAAAAGGGGTAATTTAATTTAAAAATTCCCCCCTTTTTTTAAAATTTTTTTTTTAAAAATTTTTTTGGGGGGAAATTTTGAAAAAAAAATTTTTTTTTTTCCTTTAAAATTTTTTGGGGTTTTTTCCAAAAAATTTTTTTGGGGTTTTTTTTTGGGGGGGAAAAAGGGGGGGGAAATTAAAAATTTTTTTTGGGGGGGCCAAAATTTTTTTTTAAAAAATTTTTTTAAAAATTTTTTCCCCCCCCTTTTTTTTAAAAAAAAAAATTTAAATAAAAAAAAATTTTAAAAAAAAAATTTTTTTTAAAAATTTTTTTTTAAAAAAATTTTAAAAATTTTAAAAAAAAAAAAAAAATTTTTTCCCTTTTAAAAAAAATTTTTAAAAAAAAAACCCCCCCAAAAAAAAAATTTTTCCATTTTTTTTTTTTTTTTAAAAAAAAAATTTTTTTTTTTAAAAAAAATTAACATTTTTAAAAAAAAAAAACCCCTTTTTAAAAAATTTTTTAAAAAAAATTTTTTTTCCCAAAAAAAAAAAAAAATTTTTTTTGGAAAAACCTTAAAAAAAAAGGGGGGGAAAATTTTTTTAAAAAAAAAAGGTTTTTTTTTTTTGGGGGGGGGAAAAATGCTTTTTTTTTATTTTAAAAAAAAAAAAAATTTTTTTTGGGGGAAAAAAATTTTTTTTTAAAAAGGTTTTTGGGGGGGGGTTTTTTTTCCCTTTTAATTTTAAATCCTTTTTTTAAAAAAAAAAATTTTTTTAAAAGGGGAAAAAAAAAAATTTTTTTTAAAACCTTTTTTTAAAAAATTCCCTTTTTTTTTTTGGTTTTTCCCTTTTTTAAAAAAAAAAAAATTTTTTTTTTGGGTTTTAAATTTTTTTGGGAAAAAAACCTTTTTGGGGGTTTTTTTTTTTTAATTATTTTTTTTTAAAAAAAAAAAAAGGTTAAAATTTTTAAAAAAAAAAAAAAATTTTTTTTAAAAAAAAAAATTTTTAATTTAAAAAAAAATTTTTTTTTTAAATTTTTAAAAAATTTTTTAATTTTTTTTTTTAAAATTTTTTAAAAATTTTTTTTTTAAAAAAAAAAAAAGGGAGAAAAAAAAAATTTTAAAACCAAAAAAAAATTTTTAAAAAGGTTTTTTTAAAAAAGGTTTAAAAAAAAAAAAGGGGAAAAAAAAAAAGGGGTTTTTTTGGGGCCAAAAAAAAAATTTTTCCAAAGAAAATAATTCCCTTTTTAAATTTTTTTTTTTTTTAAAATTTGGGAAAATTTTTTTTTTTTCCCAAAAAAAAAATTTTTTAAAATTGGGGGTTTTAAAAAAAATTTTTTTTTTTTTTGGGAAAACCCCCCCCAAAAAAAAAAAGGAAAAGGGCCCCTTGGGGGAAAAAAAAAATTTTTTTAAAAAATTTTTTTAAAAAAAAAATTTTTTAAAGAAAAATTTTTTTTAAAAAAAACCTTTTTTTTTTAAAAAAAAAAAAAAAAAAAAAACCCGTTTTTTTTTTAAAACAAAAAATATTTTTTAAATTTTTTAAAAAAATTTTTTTTTTTTTTTTTTTAAAAAAAAAAAAATTTTTAAAAAAATTAAAAAAAAATTTATTTTTTTTTCCCCAAAAAAAAAATTTTTAAAAAATTTTTTTTTTGGGCCAAAAAGGGGAAAAAAAATTGTTTTTTTTTCCCCCCAAATTTTTGGAAAAAAAAAAAAAAAATTTTTTCCCCCCCCCAAAAAAAAATTTTTTTAAAAAAATTTTTTTTTTTAAAAATTTGGAAAAAGGAAAAAGGGTTTTAAAAAAAAAAAATTTTTTAAAAAAATTTTTTTTCCCGGGGGGTTGGGAAGGGGGTTTTTGGTTTTTTAAAAAACCCCGCTTTTCAAAAAAATTTAAAAACCCAAATTTTTTTTTTTTTTTCCCCCCAAAAAAATTAAAAATTTTTTTTTTTTAAAAAAATTTTTTTTAAAAATTTTTTTTTTTTAAATTGTTTTAAATTTAAAAAATTTTTTAAGGGTTTTATTGGTTTTTTTTCCCTTTTTAAAAACCCCCTTTTTTTTTTTTTAAAAAACAAAAAATAAAACTTAAAATTTTTTAAAAATTTTTTAAAAAAGGAAAATTTTTGGTTTTTTTGGGGAAAAACAAAAAATTTTTTTTAAAATTTTTTTAAAAAATTTAAAATTGGTTGGGAAAAAAAAAAATTTTTTTTCCCAAAAAAATTTTTTTCCCCCCCCTTTAAAAAAAAAAAAAATTTTTTGGGTTTTTTAAAAAAAAAAAAATTTTTGGAAAAACCCCCTTTTTTTTTTCCCAAAATTTTAAAAAAAAAAAAAAAATTTCCCCTTTTTTTTGGGAAAAAATTTTTAAAATTTTTTGGGTTTTTTTTTAAATTTTTTTTTGGGGGGGTTTTTAAAAAAAAAAATTTTTAACCCCCTTTTTTTTTTTTAAAAAAAAAATTTTTTTCCCAAATTTTTTTTTTTTTTAAAAAAAAATTTTTTTAAATTTTTTTTTTTTTTTAAAAAAAAAAAAAAAAAAAAATTTTTTAAATTTTTTTGGGCCAAAAATTTTTTTTTTGGCCCCAAAAAAAAAAAGTTTTTTAAAATTTTTTTTTTAAATTTTTTTTTTTGGGGGAAAAAAAAATTTTTTTAAAAATTTTTTTTTTTAAAAAAAAACCCCCCTTTTAAAAAAATTTTAAAAAAAAAAAAAAATTTAATTTTTTTTTTTTTGGGGAAATTTTTTTTTTTAAAAAAATTTTTTTAAAAAAAAAAATTTCCCTTAAAAATTTAAAATTTTCCCTTTTTTTTTTAAAAAAAAAATTTTTTTAAAAAAAATTTTTTAAAAAAAAAAAAAAGGTTTTTTTTTTTTAAAATTTTTAAAAAAAATTTTCCTTTTTTTTTAAAAAAGCCCCTTTTTTTTTTAAAACCTTTTTTTAACCAAAAATTTTTTAACCAAAAATTTTTTTAAAAATTTTTTATTTTTAAAAAAATTTTTTTTTTTTTTTTTTTTTAAATTATAAAAAAATTTTTTAAAAATTTTTAAATTTTAAATTTTTTTTTTTTTTTTAAAAAATTTTAAAAAATTTGTTTTTTTTAAAAAAAATTTTTAAAATTAAATTCCTTTTTTTTTGGGGGTTTTTAAAAAAAAAATTTTTTTTTTTCCAAGGGGGGTTTTTTTTTTAAAAATTTTTTTTTTTTCCCCCCAAAAAAAAAAAATTTTTCCTTAAATTTTTTTTTTTTGGGAAAAAAATTTTTTCCCCCCCTTTTTAAAAAATTTTTTTCCCCAAAAACCCCCAAAATTTTTTTTTTCCTTGGGTTTTTTTAAAATTTTTAAAAATTTTTTGGAAGGAAATTTCCCCCTTTTTTTTGGAAAAATTTTTAAAAATTTTTTGGTTTTTTTTTAAAAAAAAAATTTTCCCCCCCCAAAAAAAAATTTGGGGGGGTTTCCCCTTTTTTTTTTTAAATTTTTTTTTTTTTTTAAAAAATTTTTTTTAAAAAAAAAAAATTTTTTTTTAAATTTTTAAAAAAATTTTTAAAAAAACCCCCCCAAAAATTTTTCCCCCCCCCAAAATTTGGTTTTTTAAAAAAAATTTTCCCCCCCCCAAAACCAAAATTTTTTCCGGAAAAAACCCAAATTTTTTTTTTCCCCCCCGGGTTTTTTTTTTGAAAAAAAAAAATTTAAAATAAAAAAATTTTTCCCCCCAAAAAAAAAAATTTTTTAAAAAAAGGAAAAAAAAAAATTTTTTTTTTAATATTGGTTTTAAAAAATTTTTTTAAAAATGAAAAAAAAAAAAAAAAATTTTTTTTTTTTAAAAAAAATTTTTTAAAAAAAAAAATTTTTTTTTTTTTTTTTGGGGGGTTTTTAAAATTTAAAAAAATTTTGGTTTAAAAAAAAACTTTTTTTTTTTTTAAAAAATTTTTTTTAATAAAAATAAAAAAAATTTTTTTTTTTTAAATTTTTTTTTTTTTAAAAAAAAAAATTTTTTTTTAAAAATTTTTTAAAATTTTTTTTTAAAAAAAAAAAAATTTTGGGAAAAAAAAATTTTTGGGGGCCCCCCTTTTTTTTTTCCCCTTTTTTTTTAAAATTTTTTTAAAAAAATTTTTTTTAAAAAAAAGGGGGTTTTTTTTCCCCCCCCCAAAAAAATTTTTTAAATTTTTTTTTTTAAATTTTTAAATTTTTTAAAAAAAAAAAATTTTTTTTTTAAAAAAAAAATTTTTTTTTTCCCCTAAAAAATTTTTTTGGGGAAAAACCCCCCCCCCCCTTTTTTTTCCCGTTATTGGGGTTTTCCCTTAAAAGGGGGTTTTTGTTTTTTAACCCCCAAATTTTTTTTGGAAATTTTTTTTTTTTAAAATTTTTTTAAAAACCAGTGGGGGGTTTTTTTCCCTTTTCCCCCCGGGGGGGGTTTGATTACCTTTAGATATGTCATGTCCCTTGATCCAGGTTAGGTTGACCACATTATTTAGAGATGTTAGTCAGGGCTTGGGTGACATTCTAATACAAGGGCCCGAAGGGGAATGCGTGGTCTATTGAGGGCTAGCAATGTTGTCTAATACTTATAAATACAGATCGTATGATTTTGGGGATGTTGCGGCTTTTAAATTTTGTAAGCCGCCATGGTTATGGCCGTCATTGGGGTTGGGGACACCCCTTTTTTCCGGGACCCATTTTCCATCTAGTTAGAGGTATGGTGGATTAAAATTCTCCAAGAGGATATAGACTACTCCATCAGGTCAATTCTCAGACTTGTTAAAAGATTGATAAAACGAGGGGCTTCAACTGATTAAATTTTAAATTTGGAAAATTTATCGGGGGGTTTTTAATTTCTAAATTAATTATATAAAAAAAAACTAAATTGGGATCGTATGTAAATGGCCCCCAGGTACCTTCCTTGGTCACTATGTATAGTTATGCTACTATCGCCTGGTAGAAGTCAGAAGTTCATCATTCTAGATAACTGTGTGCTCAAGTGGTCGTTCAGCACAAAACCGGTGATCGCTACGTTCAGTTTGCGACCGGTTTTAAATTTTTTGTAAAAACTTAAAAATATTTCTAGGGTTATTAAAAAATATATTATATAAGTACTCACAACATAAAATATATCCTACAAAGAATACATAAACTCTACAAGAGCCGTAAAATTCACTTGTCTTTCGAAAATGTTACTAAACTTGAACCATTTACACAACACATCATTGCAAACCAAGTGCAATTCTAATGACTGCTGTACGTCGTCTAATCTATACTATTTCAAATACTTATTATAGATAATAACGTACTTACCAACAATTTTTTTAAGAATTATCGGATATGCACTAAATTATGACGTTGTTAAAATATAAAAATTATTATTTTATTAGAAATATTTTTTTGCAAAAATATTTTATCTTGTTAAGGTTTAGATTAATCTCTATTGTATTACCCCATTGAAATTAAGACTAATCCTAAACTGCTGGATTAAAATTTACTGACAGATTTTATAACAAATTTTACTATCTGTATGTAATTCCCAATTCAATTAGTTATCTCATCTTCAAGATTACAGTGTGATTATTGAAACAATTATTGTTTAGAACATATTTTTAATTTTGCAACATGTATACAATAAATAAGTAGCAAAACAGTGCTTTATACATTTTTTCTACAAGCGTGCGGAAAGTCCTCCTTTTCCACACGTAAATTTATGGTCTTATAATGGTTTTTAAAACACTAAATAAAAGCTTAATATAATTTTTTATTTAAAGAAATATGAATAGACTTGAAAGGACACGATCTACATATTTTCTGGGATAATTTTTAATCCTTAATTTTCGGATTTTTATAATTTAAATTTGAATTGTTTCAATAAATTAGGACAATAAGCACAGCCGTCTCTTTAAGCTTGGCAGGTAAGTATTCGCCACTAATGTTTCCACAATACCATGGATTCCAGAGGTGGATCACCCACTCTGTGTTACAAAAATGACCCTCAAATTGCAGTAAATTAAGATAGCGTTGTGTTCCAGAAAGCCGTTTTTAAACTTCACTTTATATATTTATTTATTTATTTAACAACAACAACAGGCGGATACATACAATATCTAAGCCTAATTACAGGTTGTGTTTATAATGGGGACACTTGGAACACAATAAGAATATTCCAAGGTCCAGTTCCTTATGCTACTTAATACTTACTAATTAATTTATACCTATATTCTACTACCAATACTCTAACTACAGATTACACTACTATTTTTACCATATAATACATTCTTAATTTTCTTACAAAACATTTTATTAGAATCACCAAATATATCACAAAATTGTTGATATTTATTATAATTTATGATCATTGAATTTGCAGGAGATTTTCTTTGATAGTTCATTCTATAATATGTCTTAGCACTTAAAATTCTAAAGCCAACCATTCTAGTCCTGTTGGGAACACACAGATTCACCTATTTTAAAGTTACATTATCAAACGATAATCCATTCATAAGTTTAAAAAAATGCAATATGCTTGTGTAAATTCTTCTGTTAAATAAAGTCATAAGGTTATATCTCTTTAAGTTTACTGGGTAGTTGTTGTATACATGTTGCTTTTTTTTGTATTTGTTTCAAAATAATATATTTTGTATAGCATGGAGACCAAATAATGCTGGCATAATCTAATTTTGACCTAACGAAACTGTTAAAAAGTGTAGTTAATGTCTTTATAGATTTAAAGTTTTTTGAATTACGTAAAACAAATCCTAGATTTCTGTAAGCCTTACTTACTATATCTTCAATATGATGTTGGAAAGATAGTTTAGTGTCAAATGTTACGCCTAAATCTTTATGAAGTTCTACTTTTTTAATATAGTGATTGTTTATGTTAAACGTATAATCTATGGGATTTTTTAAATGTGAAAATCTAATATGTTTACATTTATCAATATTAAAAGATAAGCGGTTCTTCAAACTCCAATCATACAACCTATTTAGATCATCCTGAAGATCAATACAATCATTAATATTGCTAATTTTGATAAATGTTTTAGCGTCGTCTGCAAAAAGAAGAATTTTTGAATTTTTTATAGATTGTTCTAAGTCGTTGATAAATAACAGAAACAAAAGAGGACCCAGTGTTGAACCTTGCGGTACTCCTGATGTAGCATAAAAGTTAGAGGATTTGTAATTATTTATAGATACAAACTGTACCCGATCTGTTAAGTAGGATTTTAAAAGTAAACACCAATCTTTCGAAAGTGAAAATTGAGATAACTTATTAACTATAATATTGTGATCCACTTTGTCAAAAGCTTTAGTAAAGTCAGTATATATAGTGTCCACCTGACTTCCCTCTGCTAGAGCCTTTGTCGTAAATTCAACAAAATCAGTCAAGTTTCCTATGACAGATATATATATATATATATATATATATATATATATATATATATATATATATATATATATATATATATATATATATATATATATATATATATATATATAATATATATATATATATATATATATATATATATATATATATATCTAAAAAAAGCATGTTGATAATTTGAAAGTTTTTCTTTGACTTGATAATTTAATCTCTGACTTAGAATAATCTCAAAAATTATGGCTATATTTGATAGAATAGAGATTGGCCGATAATTTCCAATATCCCCTCTGTTGCCCGATTTAAAGATAGGTGTTAATTTGGCAATTTTTAATCTATCTGGAAAGGTTTTGGTTTTAATGGCCAAGTTAAATATCAGTGAAAGTGGTTTCGCAATTAAGTTTTTACATCCTTTTAAAATATGTATGCCGTCAGGGCCTAGACTGTTTTTATTTTTCATTTAAACAATAGCCTTAATAACTTCCTCTTCCGATACCGACAGTAAACCAAAAACCACATCTAGATTATCATCATCATAATTCTCACTGTTTTTAGTTCCTGGAGTCAAATAAACTGACCCAAAATAAGTCGCAAAGGCCTGAGCAACATTTTCCTCTCCAACATACTTAAGTCCATCTAGGGTCATCTCGCTTGGGATGCCATTGAAAGTGCCTTTTTTACTATTAATAAAATTCCAAAAATATTTTGAATCATGCTGTATAGATTGCTCAGACTGAGTTTGGTATTTATGATAAGCCTTCTTTATGTCTTTCTTGATCTTAGATCTAAGATATTTGAAATCCGTCAAACACTGAGGTAAATTTGTACGTTTGTAAAGTTTTAGGTTACGTTCCTTGGATTTAATGTTACTTATAATGTCCTTAGTAAATCGGGTATTTACTTTTTCTGATTTTTTTGGGAACAAATATATCAAATATGTTAATAATAATATTATAAAAATTTTCCAAGGCCTCATTTACGTTTGTAGCACTCTCTATGGCATTCCAATCTGCATCCCTAATTGCTGTATATATTCCATAGTAGTTTGCATTTGGAAAGTCATAAAATGGCGTATTATTTGGTTTGCAAGTGGGGACAACCTCCAGAAGAACAGTTTTTACATCGAGAGCGGGATGATGAAGGTCCTCATTTATAATTGGATCAGAACATTTTTCAGCTATACAATCTAAGTTAGAAACTACAATGTCCAAAATTCTATTATTTACATTCTTAACATAATTAAACTGAGTACTATTTAAAAGATTACAAAAATTTGAGAAGTTCTGACCAATTGGTGAATTAGGATCAGGTATATTAAAGTCACCCAAGATTACAAAGTCATATTTAAATCTAGCCAAAGTTGATTCTATAAGCGAAAATAAAGATTCATAATCAGTTAACTTACTATTGGGAGGAACGTAAACAACAAATATTAACATGGATTTTAAGGGATGATGTACTTTCACACACACTATTTCTGATGTTGAGGAACAGTCTAGTTCGATCCCTTCAGATGCTATATTCTTTTGAACTGCACCCAGCACCCCACCTCCTCTGGTTTTATTGGTTAATTTTTGGTTCCTATCTGTTCTATGCACTTCAAATGATGAGGAAAATAATTCACTGTTGTAGATACCTTCATGTAGCCAGGTTTCAGAAAAAGTAAGTATATCATAAGCTAGATCTGATGTATTTACAAACATATCTGTGGTTTTAGTTCGTAGCCCCCTAGCGTTTTGGTAATATAACGTTAGCGTTTTTTTCTTGGTTGCGCTATCCATTGTAATTTACATATTGTTTAAATTGGCTAAGTTTCTTTTGATATACTGGGCAACGTGTATCCCTTGCTGAGTGCTTTCTGTCTGACAATCCCATTTGTTTACAGTTTGGACAATTTAGTTCTTCTTCCTCTGTACAATTTTTGGATTCATGATCTTTACCCAGTGGCGCCTTTACAGGGACGGCAGGGTCGGCAGTGCCGACCCATTGGTCCTTAGTGCTCAATGAGTAAATAATTAATTAAAATCAAAACATCCAAACCAAAAATCTCAATCTTTATACAGAACAACTACCTTACTCATATAGTTGGCTATATATGGCTAGAAAGCCATTTTTGTTGTATTATTTATTGTTTGCCTATACCGATTTACTTGCGTAGTTTAAAACTCCTGCGATTAACCTATACCAAAGTTCTATTCCACTTCTACTTTTCGAATCGCCTTGGTATTCCCTGGTCCGGCTTGCCGTACGGTTTCATTGGTAAATCACAGAGAAAGCTGCGAATAAGATAGGCAACCAAACATACATTGGATTTATTTTGTTCATGTATTAATAGCCACATTCGGCAGATATACTTTTTTATACGACTGCTTTAGAAAATGGGGTTTTGCACACGCTAAACAAGCTTTGAAAATTGTATTTTGCGCACAATGTGTGCAAGGAAAATATGTTTTTTTTGCACACGGTTCTGTCTTTCAATATGATTTATTATGGTTTTTTATTGTTATGTCAAAAATATAGAAAACTCAAAGTAGGCTTTATTCCATAGCAACCGTCATAGTTTTCTTGTTTTGTTGATTAGATACCAATTTAGATACAAAAAAATTTTGATTTCGCGAAAAAATGTCCGATTCTGAAGAAATTCTAAAAAAGCGAGTTTAATCTCGTCAAACCTACTTCCAACAAAGTCAAGAGATCGATATGAAGCCGAGTTACATCGATTTATGAAGTGGAGACAAGCAAATAACGTACAAACGTTTTCCGAAAATGTTATGTTGGTGTACTTTGAAGAGCTGTCGAACAAATACAAGTCTTCAACATTATGGAGCACCTTTTCCATGCTAAAATCAACCCTGAGGGCAAACCAAAATACGGATATTGGGAAATACCAGAAGTTGCAGGCCCTAATAAAAAGAAAATCAGAAAACTATGTGCCAAAGAAGTCCAAAATTCTTAGCGAGAATGATTTTTGCCGCTTCCTAAAGAACGCTTCAGACGAGAAATATTTGCTAATCAAGGTAGGCATCACAGTTATTTTATTTATTTTATGGTGTCATTTTTTATAGTGAGAAGGTTTAGTAGGCAGGGGTTACCCAATTCTGTTTTTAAATAGTGCTAGTTTCATAAAGTACTTACTTAAAATGAATAAAACTAAAGACTTATCGGTATTTTTTCTTGTTTCAGGCAGTGGTGGCAGTCGGACTCTCTGGGGCATGCCGAAGAGAAGAATTGTGCTTCCTTAAAAAAAAAAATATGACGGATTTTGGCAGCGCAATGTTAATTAAACTAGAGAATACCAAAACGAAGATGCCGAGATCATTTACAGTGTCAGGAAGTCTCTACACCATCTTAAAAAAGTATTCTGCCCTTCGACCTCCACTCCTGCAAACAGATCGTTTTTTCTTAATTATCAAAATGGAAAATGCACTCGCCAAAACATTGGAATTAACAAAATTGGCGGTATGGCAAAAGACATCGCCAAATTTTTGATGTTGGAAACTCCAGAAGCCTATACCGGGCATTGCTTTAGGCGGTCGTCAGCCACAATATTGGTGAATTCTGGATCAGATTTGCTGGCTCTGAAGCGCCATGGTGGATGGAAATCCAGCTCAGTCGCCGAAAGTTATATAGATGACTCGCTTAGTAATAAAATGGATGTTTCAGAGGGATCTCTTCCTCTGTGTCGTCTGTTGCGGCACAGCCACAACAGCAATTGAGTAATGAAGTGCCGCAAGAAAACTGCAATATGCCGACGACAGAGAACTGTATAAGCAAGGTGCCAGAAAATGTTGTCTCCATCGTTAAAAAGTCGATCAACAATGCGACGATTCCTGCAGAAGTAAACATTACAATTAATATTTTAAAATAGTTATGAAGTTTCCTGTTTGCTAAATTATAGTCTGTAGTTTCTTGTTTTCATTATTTTTGTTTTGCGTTTGTTTTTAAAATAAAAATTTACACAAAAAATGTTTTTTTTATTTGCAGTCGTATAAAAAGTATCGTAAAAAACTCGTTAGAAAACCTCTTTGCACACTCGCGAGACTTGTGGACCTCGACTTCGTCTCGGTCCATCAATTTGTCTCGCCCGTGTGCAAAGAGTCGTTTTCAAACCTTGTTGTTTAATATACTATTGCCGATGAAAATAAAGTGAGGTTAGGTTTAGGTTCTCAATAAACTTGATGGAAGAAACCCGCATCGATTTTTATTGATATTTTCAGTATTACCGGGAGTGCGTGTTGATCGATATTTTAGTGTTTTTTGGACTGTTTTTAAAATAAACGAGCTGTAATATCGTAAAAGAAGTTTTTGTGTAATTCCGTAAGAAAGTGTATTTTATTATTTTTATCTCATAGGTGTCAGGTAAGCCTTATAAATTTTTTAATTCCGACAAAAATGGAGGGAAGCTCTATAACGGCAAACGAACAGGGAGAGGTAACCACTATAACTAGTGATATTGTTCATTATATTTTAAATTTAAAAAGTGGACTTTTATCTCTTTCATTCGACGAGCGAGTTAAAATAATAAATAATGAGCGTCCGACACACAAGATGTCAAACTTAATTAATACGGGAGGTAAAGCAAGTAACAGGGCTTTTTCAGAAAATTGGCACAAATTGGTATCAAAAGTATGCCTGGCTTACGGGAAGTGAAACAAAAAATAAATTGTTTTGTTGGCCATGTCTGTTATACGACAACTTGAAAAAACTCTTTCGTGCTCTATAAAAGCACGATATATCAAAAGGTCATATTTACAGTCAACTTAAAATGAATTTTTTTGGTAAACAAAACATTTGCCTGTTAGTAAACAACGGAGCTCGGTTAGAAAATGTTAAACATAATGAACTTATTTAAGATAAAATATAAAAACCACAAAAAAAAATTAAAAAACTCAAAAAACCAAAAAAATAAATAGAACGCATTAAAAAAACAAACAAAAATTAAAACTATTAAAAATCCCATAATGAGCTACATAACGGAATATGTTTTATTTTATTGTTAGGTTTTCTGAGGAAAAAAATAAGTCATGCATCTGCCGACCCAGGCTGCGAATCCACGAGCCGCCACTGTTTTACCACATTTGAAACACACATTATTGCCTTGGCAGTGCTTTAGGACATGTCCAAAAGCACAACACTTAAAGCACATTGCCATGTTTAGATATTCCTGCACATATAGTTTAGTTAGGTCAAAATGGAGATCATCGGATTTAATAAAATATTTAAAAACATCAGGACGGACTTGCAGAATCCAATTTTCTCTATTCGGGTTTCTACATTTTCTCCTGGTAATATATTTAATTTTATTTCCAACATCAGATCCAAATTTTCTTTGTATTTCCGGGTTTTCTTTTAAGATTTCTTCAACGAATTCCTCAGGATTATAGCCTATTTCAATACCTGTAATCATCATCATAGGTTCCATGCTAACTTCTTTTAGTTGAAAGTCTTGATGTTGTTTTAGGATAGATTTTATTTTATTGTGTTGATGTTCTGTAAAGCTTTCTAAGACTACTGTTCCATTTCCACGAGTTATTACATTTTTTAAGTTACCATCAATATTTTTTATATCTAAGTTTTGCTTAATTTTTTTAAGAACGTTTTTAGAGTCCTGTTCATTTTGAATTCGTATAATCGTTTCGAGTTGTTTCGATTGTTCTGGCGTTGTCCAAGGTTCTGATTTTTTACTGTTTACAGATAAGTTTTTATTTTCTTTACTACCAACCTCATAGGATTTTTGTAGAATTCCACTATAACAGAATGCACTTGGGTTGTTTTATCATATTGCTGTTAAGGTCCTCGGTTTTCATGGGTTCCTTGAACTACACCAGCACCTCCTAGTGGATGCTATTCTGAGGCCACTTTTTAAGAAAAACAACCATCAGAGAGGATAATACTTATCTCTACAATCCATAACAGATACGTAGAGCGTTTTCCCATAAATAACGTTATTTTCGCATTTTATTAAAAGTTCCAATATAAAAAGTGACAAAGGCTTAAAATGGTGGAAGAAACTGAAGAAAGTAATCTGGTAGAGAATAACTTAATACCTAAAAATAATATTGCAAGAGGCTTATGTAGTTATGTCTGGAAATACTTCCAGAAAGATCCCGAGCTCGCTATGAAAAAGTATATCATATTTTCAACAAATGGTACGGCAACAGGAAAGTTAAAAGCTTTAAAGAATATACAGGGTGATTCATGAGGAAATGTCAATACTTCAGGTTCGTAGTCAGGGTCCAAAAATAAACCTAAAAGTTTATAAACATATGGGTCCGCAAGGCCTTCGTTTCCGAAATACAGGGGGTTAAAGTTTTTATTTAATTTTTCTATTTTTTAAATAATATCTTTGATAATGTAAATATTGGAATAAAATTTGGTATCCGGGGTTTTTTGGTATGACGGATTCGAATCTAATCTTATTACGGCTGTTACTTGTAGGGGAACCACCTACACGTCTTTTTACTATTTTGAACAACCACAAATTTTTGGTACGGCCCTGTATTACATTTTTAAGTAAATTAAATAACTGTTTTGTTATTTTTACGTCAAAAAGGTATATTTGTTAAAAGTCGATATGAGCAACCGTTTTCGAGATATTTGGATTAAAAAAATACCACGCATGACACGTATTTGATTTTGTAATAGCAAAATTAAAAAAAAAAATAAACAAAATGTATAATTAAACGATATGGTATTTAAACTTTCAATAAAATTATTGTTCTTAAATTATGTTCGCAATACATAAAAAAAAAAAAAAAATATAAATAAAAACTTTAACACCCTATATATCGGAAACGAAGGCCTTGCGGACCCATATTTGTATGGAAGTTTATGCTTATTTTTGGACCCTGAGTACGTACCTGAAGTATTGACATTTTCTCATGAATCACCCTGTATATTTGTTCAATATAAGCAAAAATGTTAAGCCTTTAACCCTTTGGTCACGGTATTTCATGTTAAAAATGGTATTAAAAACCAGATACTAGAATATTTATTAAACTAACTGCCTACTTAAAAAAAACCTGACGTTGGATATAAATCAAAAAAGTGCGAAAAGAACATGAGCGGTGCGAGAGCTCAAAAAAATTAATACAAGTTTTTATCATTAAAATAACAAAAAATCAGTTTAAATAAAAAAATAAGATATATATATATGGAAACGTCGTCTACAAGCTCATATCTCATCTAGAAAGTCTCTTCGATGAATTCCAACAATATTTTCCTAATTTACATGACAATGATGAACATAAATTTGCTTAAAATCCTTTTAATTTTGATATAAACATCCTTCCAGAAAAGATGTAAGAACAAGCATTTGACTAAAAACACGAATCAGTGGCGAAAGATGACTTTGAAAATTTGATTTCTATATTTAGGATAAAATGTCTTCCCATCTATCATTTTATCGCGAAAATGGCTTAGAAATTTTACATACCATTCTCGACAACCTACTTATGTGAAAAAGGATTTTCTTTTTTAAGGGAAATTGAAACAAAAAAACGGAGCCGGCTTACGAGCTTCTTGACAGTGTTGACACATGAAACGCTTTATTATGCAGGGACTCGGCTAAAAAATTACATTAATGTAATAATTTAGGAGTCTTTTTAATACGTTTCCGCATTTTTAGTGAAATATAATTGAAGAAAATAAAAATCCGCTTTGCTAACCATGACCGACTAGAACTTTTTGAATTTGTCTAAATTATTTGTAGAAGTTATAAACAAAATTTTAACAACGTATTAGAAAAAAACCGGAAAATATATAATTACACTTTTAAAAAAATTATAAATTCTATCATATCAAAAATTATAATCATTTGTTAATAACTTATATGTAGGGATAATTTAGACAAATTCAAAAGCCTAACTTCTAGTCGGCCATGGTTAGTTCTCGTTAGCAAAGCGGCTTTTATTTTCCCAATTATATATCAGACGTAAAAATGCGGAGACGTAGTAGCGAGTACGCAAATCATGGGTCTTTTCTAACACATGATTTGCTTTTTACATTAAATGCATTATTTTGAAAAAGCCTGCTTTTTAAATAACGCGCCAAGGCTCTGTATAATAAAGCATGTTTCATGTTTCAACACTGTCAAGAAGCTCGTGAGCCCGGGGTATCTCTAGACGCGGGTCTCCTTTTTTAGTAAAAGAAATGTTTCTGTGTAGTCGGGAAAAGGGGGGGCGCGACCATTGTTTAATTTCAAAAAGGGGGCGCTATAGAAAAAAGTTTGGGAACCACTGATCTACACACACACACACTACATGCAATTCGATTCACAAGCGAACATTCAAAAAATCCAGTGAGCTTCATGGAACTACAAAACAAGCAGGATGTCATTGATGGTCTCATCTATATGCGTTAAAAATGCAAGTAACTGTAATTTTATAATAAACAAAATATATAAAATTAACTAAATTGTTTTTTCTCTAAATATTTTTTAAAAATAAATGTGAGCTTGTAGAAAAAATGTTGCACCTTGCGGAGTGTCCCTTTTTCGCACTTGTTACCATTACTATTACAATTAAGTGTCTAAATAGCACATGTTTTGCAAACATATTGTCATTTTTAAATGTGATATAGTATTTTCAAAATATATTATGCAGTCATCTAACGAGGCTGTATTTTGGGCTTTTCTCATACATTAAAAAAAGTGAAATAGCGATCTTGCATAGTTTTTCACGTAGAATCTAATACAATATTTTAAAAAATGATTTGAATTAAAACGAATGAAATACTATATAAAATTAATATTTTCTTAATGCGACACTTTATTAACTGGTTGGTTTTCAAAAGTTTTTTTTTTCGATACATTTTGATAAAAAGAAATTCGCATTTACTTTCAGTAACAATAAAATTAATTTAATTCATATGAAAAGCGATTTAAATAAAAAAAAAATAGAAAATACCTGAAATTCCAAAACACAAAAAGTCAATATTCTGTTAGAGTTGAGCATTTGGTATTAATTAAAATAAAACATTCCTTAAAAGAAAAATTTCGAATTAAAAACCTGTTTTCCCTTAGTAAAAATGCAAGAAAACTCACCAAAGATGTATTATAAATAATTTTAAATTTAAAGTCTTTAATGATAAGATGTGTCGTTGTAACAACCTGGTGCGGAATCGTGCAATACTAAATTATTTTAAGGACAATCCAATAAATATAATTGAAGATGCCTGCCGACATATTTGCTTTGGTCCAAGAATGCCAATGATAGCATCCAAAGAATTTTAAAACAGTATAAAATGATTTTGTTCCAATTCTTCAAGTCCAGCAACTCACGGCAGCATATAAGGAACTTCCTTTTTAGTTCTTCTCCTGTTTTAATAGGATTTAGGCGTAAAGATCCAGATTTATTTTTAAAAATTTATGTACGGATAAAGCTACGTCTACTATGTGTATGACTAACAAAATATACCTATCTGGGCTAATAAAAATCCCGTTAAAGCCGTAAATTATTAAGGAAGAACATCGGTTCTTACCTGGCGTGAAGTTATTGATAGTAACATCCTTAAGCCTAATTTTTTCAATAAGAATATACTCGGCCAAAGATACCTACAACTGCTTCAAAAAAAACTAATAACCCCTGAATGAACTACGACTGGTAGAATATGAATATATTATATGACAGTAGGTTGGAGCTTCACCTCATGCAGTTTGTAATGTTGAAAAAAAAAACTACAGTACTACATTTTCAAAACCATAAGCTTTATTACTCTTCAAGAGATGTATAATTTCAATATAAAAACAATAAACAACGTAACCTAAATTCTGCTTATAAAAGTATTAATTATTTTTCATAAAATAAAAAAATAAAAAACGAATATAAATTTATTTTGATTAAAATAAATTTGTTAGATTTTAAACATTTAGTTTTGACACAAAACAGTTAACATTTATAGGGATCACATCAAAATTTAGCCAATATGCCAATGCTCCATACTGACTGTTTGTTTTTTATTTGATAAATTTTTGCTAATACCATACAGTTAAAAATATATATGAAAAGATAAAGCAACAATTTTATAGTCAATTTTTTTAAGAAACCCTATATATTTCCCTACTTCATGTGTATATTACCTATAAAATCCAGTTTTCAGTTTAGAATTTAAAATGTACACAAAATTTTGATATAGACTGTAAATAGTGTTTAACAGAATTTAAAAGCTATAAGAGGTATATCAAACAAGTACTTTACACACTGTCGTAAAAAAATATACTGTCATGTATGGTACTGACAAAAATAAATATGAAAAACATATTTTGGACATGCTATTGGTCCTTTAAATAGAATATGTGGCCACGAATATCTTGGAGATATTCTTAAATGGATACACAGCACACAGAGTATTTTAACCGAAATGCACAACCTAAAATAACATGCAAGGTTAAATTTGTGTCACTTGTTTAGTGACAAGAAAAATCAACAATTATATTATAAAAAATTTAAAGTAACTAAAATCAAATGTACAACATAGGAGAGAGAGTAGATAAATCGATGGTGTCGATATATTTTTGGTTATCGATAAGACATCCAGCACTACAATCAGGATTTTTTCAAGATTTGTTGATTTTTCCTGTTTTTCATACAGTGTCCTCATATGTAATAACAATACATAAGATTTACATAAAAGGTTACATAATGATACATCAAGCACCCTTAATTTACAACGATTGTATAGTACTTATTACTAGAAACTGATGACACATAACCAATACGTCGTCCCCCGCCTTGAGGTCTTTGGCCGCTTGCGCGTTTTACTCTCATTTTACAAACACGAAAATAAGATGTCTCTATTATAATCGAGATGCTGAGCTATAAAATGTTGAGAAAATTACGTATTTTCTTGCCTTAAATGGACAGATTACCAAACATAAAGAAATCGATCATAATTTTTATTGTAGAAGCAAAAAAACATTTATTTTTCGCTGTCAAAAAAGGCACTTTTTATTTTTTTAATAAGTAAGGTTTTAATCCGACCTACCTCTCTGTGATGTTTCTTATTATCAACAGCCTCAAGAGTGTAAAAATCAATTAGTAGTACCATACAATCCTCATAATCAACACCTAAAGAGCCCTTATATAAAACCACTGAAACCCGTAAAGAGGCTTCCTGTCTTTAAATTAAAGACAGAACCCAAGAAATTTAAATTAAACACATATAATGAACTAGTATTTAAAACCATGACAACATCATGTAAAAGTCTCTGCAAATATCATATCAAAATTATAAAAATTCAACCATTTTATATTAAAGCTCTTTATAAAATCTTTTCACAGTAAAAATCTCTTTTTGTAACATCAAAAAAAGATCTACTGCCTCCTCGTTAAATATCGCCTGGATAGCTCCTTCATAAACATTCAAAAATTAATAAATATTATTTAAATATTATAAAAATAAATATCTTAAGAAGACAACAACTTATGTATGGATTCCGTCGCCTCCGGACCCAAAGAGCTCACTACATGAGCAAAGTCTTGCGCGAAGTCTCTGTTTAGCACTTTTATAAATTCAGCTAAAATCTGCTTGCATCTAAAAGAATGAAATAAAAATAAAATAAAATAGTCCTATACAATATTTTCAAAATAAATTTAAGTGACGTCACATTTTGGATTTCATACTTAATTTAAAGTTGTTAGCATTATGGTAGAATTGCAAATTTTAGATTATGGGGCATCTATAGGCGTAATATTACGTTACTGAAATGTATTTTGGTAATAGACTTAATAAATACACAGAGCTGTTGGTAACTGAATTAAAATAATTTAAAAATGTTGTTTAATTGCTTTTTGGTAATTAAATGACTTTAATTGGTTTTTCAATTATTAGAATAACGTAATTTTAATTGTAATTGGTAATTGGTTTTGAAATTTTGCAAATAGTTAAATTACTTTTGACGTATGTAATTAAATTAATTTTCATAAATTGATTTACTTACGAATAATTCAATTACCCTAAAAGTAATTGAATTTTGTTTTTATTTATTTAACTACTCCGTGTAACACCAGAGTTACCTTAACAAAAAATACAAAGAAAGGGTAACTTTATTTTAAAACCAAGAGTAAAATGATATACAGGGTGGCCCAAAAAAACCGTACACTCCGGTAAACTTTACAACCAAAGACTGTAGAAAAAATGTGAGTAAATAAATTTATTCTAAAACGAATATTTAAATTCCCTAATAAACTAGAGTAGAAATACATCGAAAATGTTTCACCCTATACAGCTTAATTATATTTTTTTCACAAATAAAACCTATTTCCTTACAAAGAAAGTTACATTTTTTTTTACTTTTTTGCTGACGCCCTTAATATTTTTAAATGTCTAATATTTTAAAATATTCATAAAAAAACGAAATCCCACAAAATAAACATTTTACATATCCTTTTTTTAAACTTCCCCTAAAATGTATATTTTGTTAGAAAAATTAATAGACACATTGATTTCAATTTAATTTTTTTTCAATTTCAATTTATTTATTCATGTTAAAATCCAATAGCATTGTAACTGATGAACTGAACTGTAACTGATTATTTTAATCTGTAAGGCAGCTGCCCCGTCTTCCTTTTTATTGGGTAGGAAAGGCTGAAAGGGTTTATATAATTTTGTTTTTTTCGTAGTTCTAAAATAGTTAATTGTTTTTATAGTTATTCAACTACTCCTAAGTAATTCAATTACTTAAAAGTAATGTAATTAGGGGCCATTCATTAATTATGTAAGGATGATTTTGACGATTTTTGACCTCTCCTTCCCCATGTAAGGGTACATAAGATTCTCGAACCCCCCAAGAATGTACTATATACAATATAATTATTATTTAAAACATTTAAAATGGATGAAAATGAACACGTTTAAGATTTTAAAATTTTAATAAACAATAAAAATTTGTCAAATATAATGTACGTGCATATTATACAATGAAGAAAACCATTCAGCATCCGAAATAGAAGTAGATTTTTAATAATAAATTTTGACTTGTAAAATATCACATAAGAATGGGTTTTACCCCCCTCCCCTCCAGGTAAAGGCATGTCTAGATTTTCTTAACCCCCCTCCCTTCCCCTTGGGATTTTTATCATAAGATGTGGCAATGGGTAATTGTAATTGAATTAGATTTTAAAAGTAATTGCGACAGCTCTGTAAATAAATAACAATTATAAAGATTAAGGAATATCTACTGACCACCACAAAATCCGGATTTAACCTCTATTGACTTTTTATTTATAATTATAGATAAAGATCAGAGTGGAAAATGAAGAAAATGAAATGCTTACCATCATTAGGCGTTTGATTCTTATAATATACATGGACAGCAACCTTCATAACGTCAGCTAAATGTTGCTTTAGCACCGGGTTGCCCTGCTGATACAGAACGGCAAAGCATTTAATCACAGCCTCGTTTTCTTGGAAGTCATCTCTAAGGGGCAGTTTTTGAAGAAAAGCTGGTAAAACCTAAAAAAATACACATCTTGGTATAATTTTGTTTATTATGTAATGAATAATTTAAAAAAGGCGTAACATATTTTTATTATTACTTACTTGATCCAAAGGTATTCCTCCAGGGTTTACTAAAATCATTTTGGCTAGAGCGCCACAAATATTGTCTAAAGTTCCGGCGTGAGTCTCTTTAGCCACCGCTTGAGATAGAGCTTGTAAAATTTCGTTGTAATGACTAAAAACAAAAGCAAATATAAAAACAAAACATAACTTTAGAATTTATATGTTTCTACTTTAAGTAACTATCTTACCCAAATATTTTATCTTTTCCGTGCAAGATCATCTCTCCCAAACCGAATATCGAATTGTTCCTAACCTCCTCAGCCGCATCTTTCGCTCCAGTCAACCACATTTTGAGTAATTGAGGGACGAATTTTTCCACATAAACGTCCAAAGATTTCATACATTCGGCCAAGGTACCGTAAGCGAAAGACCTTTGACTGACACTGTTCTGTTTCACCTAAGAATATATTAAAAATTACGATAAAATTTCCTTTGGGACACGCTCTGTAACTTACTGTTCTGCTAGACAGAAGTTTCAACACGTTGGGAAAGTAGCAAGCAAAGTCATCAGGACTAATGGCCGCGGCAAACTTAGGAATAACGTCACCGGCGGATTCGAGCAGTAATTCGTCCTGTTCAGCTTCAGCTTCGTCTTCGTTGTTTTCTGTTTGCGCTCCCAAATCTGTGTCCTGGCACATAGTCTGAAACAAAAAGAATTATGCTTATAATAACAGACCTTTTTGATAATCACGCCAGAAAATAGGCATGATGACAAACATCCAAAAATTAATTTGCCGAAAGTTGATTTGTTGATGCTAGAAAAGTTTTTTGCATTTAACAAAGATTTTGTTCAGAATAATTCAATGTTAAAACTTCCACATAACTATACTTTAAAACATGTCTAATATTACCTTTAATGTTAACACGTCCACCACACAGTTCATGATAGCCTCCCTGTGCCCTTCCCCAACAAAAACATCTCCCTTTACTTCATCTAGCAAGCAGGCATAGGCGTCCAAGCAGTTCATTACCACTGATCTTTCTTCGTCTGTCCTGATTAACTCAGAACATTTGGGCACAAACATTTGCAGTGCCTTGTAAAGGGCTTGCTTGGATTCAGGCGTGTTCACTTTGTGTAGGGCTATGCAGAATTGTTGTAAGGCTTCAACGGCAGCCCGACGGATGTCGTCTTGAGGGTAATTGACCAGTTTGAAGATTTCTTCAAAGCTTTTTTCGATGAAGGGTAGAAAAGCGTTTCTGCAAAAAAATATTTACAAATTACAATGACTCAAGTGTAAATTTTTAAAAAAACTTACCCTGTATTTAGGCATATCTCTCTCAAAGCCAAACAAGCCTGTTCCTTTTCTTCATTGTAAGAATTCTCTACAGAGTACCTACACTGCGTTGAATCTTCGCTTGCCGAAGAAGAAGCTTCAATGTCTTCTTCTGCGTCCTCTTCGTCCGATAGCTCCGCGTACACGTCGATTTCTTCTTTCTCTTCTTCATCGTAGTGGGTCACAATTCCTTCGCTACTCTGTATACTCTCGATCATTTCGTTTACAATTTTAGGCAGGGCGGGACCGAGTTCCTCTTTCATTACGATGGCGAGGGCCGCGAAAAGGGCATAGACGCTCTTTTTGACATCGGGGTCCTCTGTTTGGTCTAATATTCTGAGACCCAACTGAAGGGATTCCGCAGCTAAGGGTTTGAAATTTTCAGCTCCAACGAATTGGGCAACTACAGCTAAGGTTTCTGAAAAAAACACAAGATCATAACATAATAAGTATAAAGCTATATAAAAAGGTGTCAACAAATTTAAATTTTTGTAAAGTAACATTGATGAAAATGGGTTGTTTGAAGTATTTTAGAGTCCTAAATTCGAAAATGATAAGCAAATTACTGTAACATGTACAGTTTTTTGTTTTAAGGAGAAAAAAAAAGACGACATATTTTTACAATCAAATATATTTATTTAATATAAACATATAAAACATGTGGAATCTAGGCAAAATTGTCATTTACTCAGATAGCCAAGCGGCCTTGAAGGCCATCAGTTCCCCAAAAGTTACTTCCAAACTAGTCGGGGACTGTATACAGGCCCTGGAAAAAGTCGGCTTGGAAAATAAACTTACGGTAGCCTGGGTACCAGGCCACGAGGGCCATCCAGGTAACGAAGAGGCCGACGACCTAGCCAAAAGAGGATCAGCCGCGGAAATGATAGGCCCGCAGCCATTCTGCGGTATCTCGGCAGGTCTCTTCAAAGCATCTATTAAGAGTTGAGTAGACAGACAGTTTCAAAGCTGGTGGGTACAAACACCGGGACAACGACAGGCAAAGCAGTTCATTAAGACCTGCTCGGCCAAGTTTACATCGGACCTACTGAGCCACAGCCGTAAGGTCGTAAGGATAACGGTAGGTCAACTAACAGGTCATTGTAAACTCAACAAGCACCTGGAAAGAATAAACCTGGTGGAGGATAGCCTGTGTAGGTTCTGCCAGGAGGCTGAAGAAACAGCCTTACATGTGTGGTGCCATTGCGAAGCACTATGCAGGCTTAGGTTTACTAGGCTTGGGAAGGAGAAGCCAAAACCGGCAAGTTATATGGAGTGGCCAGTGTCGAGACTCTGGAGTCTAGTTAAGAAGACGGGCTTAGACAAGGTACTCTAAAGAACGATAGGAGAAACCACAATAAATCTGGTAAGGTTGCAGTGGTGGAGGTCATTTTTCGCCATCTCCGCTCAAATAATCTAATCTAATCTAGGCAAAAACATTACTGAGGATTGATTGTTATGTGAATAAAAAATATATTGCACGAGATATGATACAGCGACAAAAACGTTTACTTTTCTTTTTGTGTTCTGTAGCATAATCCCTTTTTATCTTGTTTCCATCGTCCTTATGAAACCACTCTCCTTATTCGTCGCTTACTGCACCCAAATTTTCCGAAAAAAAAAAATTAAATGGCAGTGCAAAAAGTGTATTTTTAGAGACATGCGACACCCTAGTAATTCATAGGTTTTCAACAGTTCATCTATGAGGCTTTTATAGTCCTCATCTTTCTTGTTGTCCAGAAATCCTTTTACTACACTACAAAATACGTCCAAGCTGCCAATTCCTTTTCATTTAATTGTTCTTGAAAACGGAAATCATCTAGGAGCTTCCTTATCTAAGGTCCAATAAATATGCCTTCTTTTAATTTTGCATCATTTAGTTAAGGAAATATTTCTCTTAGGTACTGGAAACCACTACCTTCTTTGTCCATGGCTTTGACAAAGTTTTTCATTAGTCCAAGCTTAATACGGAGTGACGGTAGCAGCACCTTTTTTGGGTTAACAAGGGGGGCATATTTAATGCTTGAAGTAACAGGTTCAAAAGAAGTTCTATGAGACCACCGTTTTCGGTAAAGTAAAACAATTGCTTTTTTATCTAACAAGTTCCACTGTTAAAGTCTGGAACCAAGAAGTTTTGATTTTTGTTTTGACAATCCTAGGTCGCGTACCAAGTCATTTAATTCATTCTGATTTATTAAGTGAGGTTCACTGGTAGTTGGTAAAAATGTTGGGTCACAACTGGTGTTCTCAGGAAGTTGTGGATCAGATTCATTATAAAGAATTAGAATCACTTGGAAACACGATGTCCAGGTTTAATGGCGCTATCGGTACCGGTAGTTCCTGGTAATGAGGAACTGGCCTTAGCACAGAAGGCAAATTTGGATACTCTATTTGACTCTATGCTTTTTTGAAATCCCTTCTGTTTTGGTGATGCAAAAGAAGCAATCATTTACATGGTAGGTTC
Source organism: Listronotus oregonensis (assembly GCA_019359885.1). NCBI lineage: Eukaryota > Metazoa > Arthropoda > Insecta > Coleoptera > Curculionidae > Listronotus > Listronotus oregonensis. The sequence goes on from JAHBCN010000144.1 coordinate 153,855, forward strand.
TCTCCACACCATAGGAACAGCAAACGGCATAGACCGTTTCTTGCGATACATCCACTGCACTAAATTTACGTGACAACTTACACAACAAACATGAGGAGCCCACCTTTTATCTTGATCCCCAATTCGGTACTTAAAATATGAAAAATATAACAAAACTTATCGGCTGGATTTTTGCAACATTGACGACTCAAACTTGCCATTTTATATCAAAATCAACTTAAACACTTGACTGCACTGTAAATAAGACAGAAACCAACTAAATTGCAGAAAACAATGAAACTCTTAAAGGTTCGTACAATACTGTGAAAATAACCCCTCTGTGGTCTTGTTGTACTTTCCGGTCCTAAGGCAGGTAAAAATGATTTCAAAGATCGCATTATATAAATAAAGGCAGGTACTTGAAAATAGGACGTGCTAGGCCATTTCGTGGAAAAAGTATTTTAATAACTTTCTAAATGAAACGCAAAATAAACATTCTCATCCATATTACAAAAATTATGTCGACTTTTGTAATTATTTTATTTTTCTGGTAACCCATTCAAAAAAAATCTCATTACTTAATAAATTCATTTATATTAAAAAAAAAACGTATACCTTAAAGTATTTTATGGTTTTAGTTTTATTGTCGCAAAGGCAGATAATCTCTTCACAATGTAGATTTATGATAGATTTTTATAGAATTCAAAATAAAACACTAAAAGAAAATAACAGTTTTTATAAGATACGGATAAAACGAGATACATTACCTATAGCATAACACTGTATCTGATGCACCTCCGCATTGGGGTCCGAATTGATATAAAAATTGAGCACCTCTATGATCTTCTGGAAGTACGGCAGAATACCCTCTTTGACGGCCGTGGCCGCCGCACCGAGCGCACTTAAAGCCACTCGTTTTAGTTGAATCGAAAACCCGTTCGGATCTAAGGCTACAAAGAGTCTTTCCATAAGAGTGGGCAGATAGGGCATAAGACCATCTTCGAGGTTCTCGCAGAATGTCTCTAAGGCGTAGAAGAGGCGATCAAGGCTTGGCGGGTCCTTCTTCTCCGCCTCCATTTGCTGAAGAACTTGGGCGAGGCAGTCGAAGAGTACTGGCAAAAGTTCAGAGGCGTACTGACTGATTTCAGGCTAAAAAAAAAAGAAAGATACTTATTACATTCAATTTACAATGTTTATCATTGGCGAATCTAGGATTTTCCGAAGTTTTTATTTAAAATGTTAGACCTGGGTCCCACACCAAATATATAACAGATGCTCTTGACGTCAAGGGGAAGACTTTGGTAAAGATTTTTATCTTAAAATTTGCTAAAAAAAGCTGACTTTTTTCGCAAATTGCAAAATAAATATTTTCTTTACAAAGTGCTCTCCTCGAGGCCAATAGCATCAGGTATATATTTAGTGTGAGTCCCATGTCTTACTTTTTAGATAAAGAATTTTGAAAATTTTAGAGCCGCCACTGATGTTTAGAGCAACATTATTATTACTCACTTGCAAATGTTCCGCAAACTGTCCCAGAGCAAAAAGTGCCGCATTCCTGACGACGGCGTTGGGGTTGTGAATAGCTGTACAGACGCATTTCAAAAACGGTTCCAAGTATTTGTTCCTAATACGCTCGGCGCACCCTTCCGCTAACACAGCTAGAGAGAGATAGGCTGCCTTTTGAGCATATATATTACCACCTGTAATATTAAAACTGTTTTGTATTTTGTTACCCTTACATATTGTTATGGTAGTTATGAGAAACACTATTTATATTTTGAACCTAACAATAAAAAAAAAAGTAAGTGAAAGTGACTTAATTGATTTTTAAAATTTTGTTTTTGGTGTATACAATTTTGAATGCGGTCGAACCGCCTGTCAAAGCATTTTTTCATTGCGCTTAAAACGGCTCCAAAAATGGTTTTTGAATGCATTAACGGCTTCATTCGCCGACGTCTACGCAATTTATTCTTGACGTTTGGGAACAAAAAGTCACTTGGTGCCGAATCAGGCCTGTACGAGGGATGTCCCTTTATTTCAATTTTTGAGCCCTGGAAAAGTCGGTTGTTAAAAAAATGTAGGACAGCTGGCATTGTCTTAATGAAGAATAATTCGACGGAGCTTCTGTTTCCTTTATTTCACCGAAGACTTTGGGTAAACAAATAGTTGTGAACCATTCAGAATTGACCGTTCTATGTTCCTCAAAAAGCACATGACCGGGTTTTCTAAAAAAAGGCATCCATTTTAGACCGTTCGCTAACCAAAGAAAAAGGGACCAATCGTAACCAGTACTCCCTTTTAAATAGTAAATATTGACTATATGCTGATCATTTATTGATATGTTTTACATGATGACTACAGATGAAACTTTGGTTTAGAACTAGAAAATAGACCTAAAAAGTGCAAAAAACCATCCATCTTGAAACAATTATACTTAGTATGCCATATAAACCAAACGAAATTTAATGAAAAAAAAAAATATATGACGGACAATTGTCGGCATACGTGTAGGTCTGTCTCCTTAGGCCAAGCTTGAACTTGGCTTTTGTTTAAAAAATAGTAGTTTTGGAACAATCATAATTAGTATTCTAAATTAAGGTTTTTGAAAGGTTATTTATCACGTATATATCGGTTAGATAGCATACCAAGTATAAATATCCCAATATGGCTATTTTTTGCACTTTTAAGCCTACCTTCTAGTCAGTTGCTGCAGTCATTGTATTTTTTTTTATCTTGGGACAGTTCACAAAGGCTTAAGTACTAACATACCTTGGGTGTCTTAAGTGTGGTAAGAGGGAGTTTATTAACATGGGAAATTTTGAGAAAAGAAAACTTCTGTGGGTAGCAGGTTCCACAGTCTGGACACTATGAGGATGAAAAAACGAACAAGGCGAAAAGTTTGGGGTGTCTCAAGTTGGACTGTAAAAGAATGCATAAAAGTGATACTACGTGTTGCTCTGTTGGGAGCTGAGAGAAATTATTCTGGCGAACTTATCAGAGCAGAAGCCATAACATTACCTATAACAGAACGACAAATCTGTACAACCTATTGGTAACCAAAAGATGGAAGCTTTCCTATAAGCGGCAAATAGTTAATAGGACGAATAGCTCTTCTATGAATGGAATCAGTGATCCTAACAGTTGTGGGAGACGCCATTCCCCAGACATCGGAAAAATAGTCTAAAGGGGATCTAATTTTGAATATGTACAGTAGTTAAAAGTTCAAGGTTGAATAACTCTTTGTTTTGCAAAACTTGGCTGCTCATAAGTAAAGGATGAGCATTGGCAGACTTTTTTCGCGACAGCCAGCAAGATTGTGTTTTGGAGGCATTTAAGTGGACAAGATTTTTAGCGCCCCAAGACAATATTAGTTTAAGGTCCTGTGAAAAAGATATCTGCACTACCCTGCACTTGTTTTCAAATCAGGCTTTGAGACTGGCTTAAGAAATTGAATATTAGAGCGGAGGGTACTATCATCAGCAAAAGTATGAATATGATTGGTTGTGGAGGAAAGATGATTGTGGATGTAAAAAGAAAACAGAGTAGGTACCAGTACCAAGCCCTGGAGCACCCCAGTATTTGTTTGCACCAATCAACACAAGAACAAGAATATTTTTAAGATTCTGTTAGATTATCAGGGATGCATCAACAACAAACCTTTTTTACAGATTATGCAATATTTTATATATGCTAGTGGAACTAATGCTTAAGTATCTTACATGACAATCTTGCATTATTAGTTTTTACACAGCATCAATGTTTTCTGACAAAACTACTGATTTTTGACGACCTTCACGACTCTCGCCGGTGAATAAATAGCGATCATGACTAAATTCGTTATACTAGTGTTACACTCTTGATTTAATAACCCCCGTCTTAAGTCGTGGTAAATCATTGCATGAAAATATTCACGAGTTAATATCTACCATTTCTTCTCTGAAACACAATTGTTAAGTGACGGTAAACAAGACATCGCGTTCCAATAACTAAACAAAACGTTTTGAAGAAGGTTATGCTCAAAATTGTCACAGTTCCTAGTGGAAACCCCAGATGGCACCTGACAGCTGGTGCCATGGCTCAAAATATAAATAGTGCACTTTATATTTACAATTTAAAATAAATAGTAATATTTGGTTTTTATTATTACCTTGTATTGCTGGTTCTACTTTTGTCAACAAATACGGAACAACTTTCTCCGCAGGTATATGCAACGCAATAAGATCCAAAGTCTGAGTTGCGACAGTTATAGAAGTAAACTGGTCGGGATCGCCCAAAAAGTACTCTTCATTACCCTCATCCTCAGGCTGTTGAGCCATTAGGTGTATCAAAACGTCGATAATTGGTTCTACAAGCTTATTTTTCTGAACAACCTTTCCTTTGGATCGTATAATCCAGCCCACAACACTGATAGCTTTAATTTGGACCATTGTGGGGATGGAATTGTTACTACCAATTTGAAGGCACATATCTACAATAATTTTAACGTGGGGAGCTACTACCGCAATGGCGAATTCTATGAGCTCTTCTAAAATTTCGAAAAGGTCGCAAGCTCTTTTTTCGTCGTCGCTCGCAAAGGCTCCTATGATCTCTAGAGTCCTAGGAAGTAGTTGGTGATAGACATTGATCATCTAAAATAAATGGTTTCTTCAGGGTTATTCAATGAGGTCTAAACAGGGCAATATTTATATCTATTAAAAAAAATGTGAAATAGTCATTTTCTATAATTTTTTCCCGTAAAATCTGAAGGTATACTTAGGAAAATTATTTAAAGTAAGTAAAGTAGGGTTAAACAAATGAGATATCACATAAAATTTACATTTTTTTAATGGATACGTTAGGTTTTTAAAAGTATCTTTTTTTTTCTATAAATTTTAATAAAAAACCTTCTGTATTTATTTTTATCAACAACAGAATTATTTTAATTCATATGAGAAATTTGCTATTTAAATTAAAATAATTCAAAATAAACACCTGAAATTGAAATGCCAAAACATAAAAAGTTATATTTCGTCAAGGTATAGCAAATTTCTTATTTGAAACTAATTAATTCTGTAATTACTAAAAATAAAGACAAAATTCTTTTTATCAAAATGTATCGAAAAAAAGAAAACTTTCAAAAATGAACCAATAAATAAGGTGTTCCCTTAAGAGAATGTTATTATTATGTCCTTTCTTTTGTGGAAATTTTTGAAATTTAAAATTAAAGATATTATTTTAAAAAATTATTTATGAAATTAAAAAAAATAGTGGTATATCAGTACTGTCATGTTCAATAAAAAATAAGAATTTGACATTGGAAATTGAAGGGATCAACAATTTCATGTAGGTTACCACACAATAACTTTTTAAGGGGGGAGTATTGCATTTAATTTTTTCTGTGCAAAAAATCTTGTTTGAATCTCACATCCACAACAGGCGTTACCAGAAACTGACACACACAAAGCTTTTAAAATTTCTATGCTATATAAAAAAACCTACCAAAACAAATTAACAATATAACTTACTTGTTGGTGTCCGCTAATAATGGGGACCAAATTTTTCATTGTCACTACAGTATAATAGGCTAAATTCGAATTTGGTTGGGAAAGACCTCCTAAAATATTTGTAAAGAGCATAGCAAATGATTCTGCTTGGACTATGTAGGAGCTATGGGACATCTCTGTCATTATGGATAAGGTATACATTCCCATCTAAAATTAAACATCAGAAGGTAAAAATTTTCTTTGCTGAAACAGTTTTTCCTTTATAATAAATTATTATTTAATATTAAGACACAAAAAAAAATTACTACATTTTTAAAGTATTCAGTTTTTTTTAGTTAGAAATAATATAATCAAAATTGCAATTACTTTATGCAAAAATTTGGTCAGTAATACATTTTTCCAAGAACCTATACTTGTAATGTTGTCAAATACTTTATGCTTTGTGACATATTAAATAAATATAATTAATAAAAACAAAAAAACATATTAGTAGGTACTTAGTAAAAAAATACCTTAACCTATAAAAATTATGTTGTTATATAAAATTTTCCAAAAAAGAATCAAAAAATGCAATAGAATGTCTTGACTTGAGTACATTTTTTTTATAAATCTTAAATTTAAATTTACAACTTATACCATGCACTAACTTTTTATTTAAAATATTTTTTCTGAAAATTTACAAATAAAAATTTCCTTTATTTTTTGTACACCTAATAGTCCATTCAGTATAATTTCAAAAAATATTTTTTTCCATAAGTTAAAATTCTGCTCAATAAGAAAGAAATCCAAAAAAGCATTGCTAATAAATTTTATTTGGTACATTTTTTTATGCTTCAAAAATATTAAAAATATTTTTTCTATATTCCAAAATGCTAAAAATAAAACAATGACATGCACATATATAGATTTTATTATTCATAACACAACTACATATTAACTAACTAATTGACTGAGTCATATCCTTAATTTCTTTATTGCAGGCTTTAATATTATTCATCACAAACAGAATAAATTTTCGACGTTTTTTAACTTGTATGGGGTATTTTTATGTGTTTCATTAATCAGATAATTAATAAACCATCTTTTAATAACCTTTATAAAAAGCTTGCATATTTATGTATGTGTTATGTGTTTCTTTCTTCTTTGACAGATAATATATTTTTTAACCCAGATGTGTTAAGATGAATTTTTCAGAATTAAAAAAAAAATACTTGCTTTCTTTTAAGTGCTTATAAAGTCTTATTTTTTTTCAGCACCTATCCTGCTAAATACTGCCTGTTACCTGTTATCTATACCATTAAAAGGGTTTTTTTTTCTTTTTTTTAAACTCTCCTAGCAAAAAAATATCGCCTTTTACAAAAAAAAACAGTGAGCAATTGCCTACAGATGATAATTATGAAAATATTTTTGTATACTTTAACTTAAAAAGCCAGAATACATTACAACAATTTAATTTCTAGTGAAAATTCAGTAAAAAATCATAATGAGGAATTACAGTAATATGGCAACAATTATTTAAAAAAATCTTTCCCAATTCTGCCCTGCTAGGGCAACTTGTCCTGATTGTTTAAATACAGCTCTAAGAAATAAAGCAATTTTTTGTTATTGTATGCACTTTTTTTCTTAGTTTCTTATTTCTGGTATTCGACATAAAAATAGGACTTTTATTCAGACAGCCTTAACCTCAAATCTTAACAATAATCAGGGCAGAATTTTTCTCTTCATCTATACTTTCAGTCTTTTTTTCTTATTGTGATATTGCTTCTTTTTTATCAAATGCCTAAATGTATTTCTTACCTTCTTCTAATCTGTATACTCTGTATGTATTCCAAATCAGACACTGTTTAGAATATTGCCCTTAGGTCTGGGGAATGGCATCTTTTTCAACTCTTAGCGATCTTGATTTCATTTAAAGAAGATCTGTTTATTTAATTAATGATTACATACTTACAAAAAAGCTTCCTTTTTTCACCAACAGGCTGTAGGTGTTACTTTTCTATAGGTATACTGGCCAACTCCAAGGAGTTGGCCAGTATAATACCTCTGCTGGCAGCTCCCAACAGGCACATACTGCCACATTAATGCATCTATTTACAATCCAACTTAAGAGACCCCTAACTTTTCACTTTGTTTGTTGCTTCATCCCTAGAGTGTCCAGACTGTGAAACCTGCTACCCGCAAAAATTTTCTCTTCTTCTCCAAATCTCCAAATTTTTAAGTCCCCTGTTAATAACTCTTACCACACTTAAGACACCCCTGGTATTTTAGTACATGTGCAAAGGTGGCCTCTCACAAATAAGACATTTTGTATAGCTTAATTTATACTATATAAATTAAAAATATAATATAAAAACGAAAAAAGTAAATAAACACTCCCTAGTATAGGCCATGTATAGGTTCAGTTATTTTTCTTAGTCATGCAAACAAGCAACCATAGGAAGATTAAAAATACGCTTTGCATTGGTAAAAAATAAATCTTAATAAAGTCAACCGGACTCCATGATTCAATTAGAACCTGATTTCCTAAACAAAGGCTGTTTTAATACATAAGTTATAAAGTACATACCTCTTTATCTACTATGACATCACTACTGCACAAAGTGTGAATAAATTGCAGCACTTCAGGCCAAGTATTGTCAGGGAACTCATGCTTCCCTATAATTCCAATAAACTGAGCAATGGCATTTTTAACAGATTTTTCCTGCTCGTTTACCAGTGCTTGAAGCATACCCTGTTTAATCCTGAAACAAAAACACTCCAAATATAGTATTTCGCTAAAATTAGGTTTCGTAAAGACAGTTTACCTATTTCTTATTTCTACATTCAGTTTGTTCCATTGTCTACGCTTTCCTAATCGTCTACGAAGCAATACTGCAGCAGATTGCCTAATTTGAGGGTTTGAGGAGGTAACAATTACGTCACATAGTGCCGGTACTGCTTCTGGTTTTTTAAAGGCCTCTTTTAGTTCTTTGGTACCCTAAAATACAGTTTTTTTTTATTTTTTCTTGAACTGCACGTGGAAAGTGAGGTTAGGTCAAAAATATGCTAGCAGTTTTTTAGGAAATTAAAATACTTACTTCATGAATAGTGTTGCTGTTTGGCACTAAAAGCTTAGATAAGATATCTTCCATTGTAAACGGGGTAAAACTAGATGAGAATTTGACTTTGTTAAATAAAATTTCACCGGCCCACGAAAATCTCAAAAACTCGCCACCCTTCAATTGACAGATCAAGATTTATGCGATGTGCAATGGGATGGATTCAGTAGATTTAGATCAGAGATTCAGATACGGTGATTGATTTTTTGAAAGACCAGGTGGACAGGACCGTACTTTGTAGACCAGTTAATGGTACAAACCTTTGAGTATATTTCTACTGGAGACTCCTTTGCCGTGCGAGAAAGAAAAATTAAAGCGCAATCTTTCTCTATAGCTACGCGTGCTCATTGGTCAACGTAATATATATATCCCGCCCGCCGACTAATTAGCACGCAAAGCAAAAGAGAAAGATTTACTCTTATTCTTCTGTCTCTCCCGCACGCTTGTTCGCATGGCCATCGGCAAGGCAGCTCTATATGTATATGCTTAAAGGTAGAAATAAAAGGCTACTCACACCTTAAAAAATATCTTTATATCGGTAAAATAAAAATACATAAAAAAAACTAATTCTAATAAACTCACTTTTCTCTTATAACAAAATTTACAGAAAAGAAAGTTTAGAACAAAAAAATCAATAACAGGTCTGTTTGTTTTTCAGAAATATTAGAATGTAAGAGTGCTTACGTAACAAAAGTGTAAAATAGTGTACACTACTTCTAGCTAATAAACAGACCCAACAACAATAACAAAACGTATAAGATAATACAGTTTTAATAAATAAAAATTGATTTAAACAATTCTATTTAATCAAGAAAAAAAAATTGTCAGAATATAAATATATATAAACATTTGGTCACATGATCTTTCTTAACTGTCAAAGCGTAGTTCATAAGCTTGCGAAATGCGATTTACGTTACAAATTGCAAATTTTTTCCGGTTTTTTGGTATTTCATAGCGCTGCGACTGCGAATTTTTTAGGGATTTAGTCACAGATTTAACTAAAACTTTTTTATCTGGGATTTAGTGCTGGAACTGTTGGCAAGATGCAAGATGGAAGTATTGACGCTCTGTATTGACGTTTTAATTAATTTCCCCTCTTTAAAACCTTTTTGTGTTATTTATAATTATTTTTTTTAACAATATTGTATCTTATGCTAGGTTTTTTCTCTGTTATTGTTTTAATAAACATTTATAATGCTTTGGTGTCAGTGAATAATAAAGATCAAGTTGAAAATGTTTACTGGTGAAGAAAGGCTATTCTTTTACGACTTATAATTGCATCTTATAATAATTTTACTTGAAATCACAACTGCATATTTTCTATTAAAACATATGAGAAATGACGGTTGTCATGAAATAAAGGATCGTTTTTAATCCTATAAGATTATGATTTTATCGAAAAAAAAACACCCTATTTTCTTTATTTTAAAACTTTAAAAGCACACAACGATCCCCCCTTTATCCTCGTTCCTCAATGCCCGCCCAAGCTAAAACATACAGAATTTGCATTTTACAGCACCTTTTAGACAACGCTCTCAAAACGGTGTTTTGATCCCCGGCTGTTGGTATGTATTTTATATATATATATATATATATATATATATATATATATATATATATATATATATATATATATATATATATATATATATATATATATATATATATATATATATATATATATATATATATATATATATATATTAATAAATTATATTTTAAATATAATTTTTAAAAAAAAAATTAAAAAATTTTTATATTAAATTTCGCAATTTCCGTGGGCTTAATTTTGGCCCCCAAAAAAAATTTTTCCCAAAATGCCAAATTTAATTAAAAAATCAATTTTCCCTTCTCCCTTTCAAATATTACGAAACGCAAAAAAAGTGACATTAACCTCTTGGACAACTGACATATTTTTAGTCGACCAATAAGAATCCGTCAATTTTCCCGCCCCCTAGATTTTAAAAAATTGCGAATCGCAAAAAACTTAAAAAAAGAGCTCCTACAATTGACACATTTGAAATCGACCAATCAGAACAAGTTTCCAATTCAAAATCGCATTTCGCAAGCATATGAACTACGCTTTAAATGCACATATTGTGACCTTGTAGAGGCAGCTTTGTAGCCCGTTTGTGTAAACAGCGTGCTTGAGAGAATCACGTGGAGTGAGGTTACACACTTATTCTTCTTTCTCTTTTGCACGCTTGTTTGTACCAACAAGCGGCACGGCTGCCCTTAGTAGGTATATGCTAGAAGTTTGTAACACGGTCCTAAAAGTATATTCTCCAAAATAACTCTTAAAGGTCGGGACACATATTACTGGTAGCTATAGAATAAGATTTGGACGTGTTGTGAATGTTCTCTGTGTCTTAATGGCTGAAGTTTCACATTAATTGCTGCGTCTCACGGGCGTATCTCAAAACGATTGTTGGGATTATAACGTTCTTTACGCGCAATTACGCCTGTGGCACGCCGCCATAAGCTGGCCGAGATATAGCCACGATACGGCCTACTCTCGGCTTGCATCAGATGATATAACCATATACCATATATACCATCCGTCCCGACTTTAACTCGTAAAATAAATTATAGATTCGTTGTTGATGTTATCGCTGCAGCTATTGTTGTGTTTTGTGTTATTCCTGTCTCTGATTTTTCTTCCTGCAGTAGTTGCACAGCGACAATTAGGTAGGTAGCTATGGTTGATAAAACCTAAAAAGAAAATTAGTTTATTTTTGAAATCTTTAAAGTTTCAAAACTCTTCCCTTGTCTAATGATGGTACTCAACGGGGCGTAATTACGTATAGAACGTAACATTCTCAACGATCGCATTGGTTAAAAGTCGCTTGTGTTGCCAAATTTCAAATTTTCTAACCAATGTGATCATTGGGGTTATTACCTTACGTGAATTACTCCCGTGGTAAGCCGCCATAAGAGAACACCAAAGAGATTGGACCTACCTAGATCACCTAGATGCCTTGCTGCTTTTCCGTGCGAACAGTGTGCTGAGAGAGAAAGAAGAATAAGTAGTAATATTAGGCGTGTTGTTAAATTCATCAGGTGGTTTAGCGCTGAAATCTATCGTGACGTCACACTAGATTACCGCTAGTTTTATCCTTTTCCATATACTTAAACAACGGCCATCTTTCTTTAGCGCTTTTCCATCAATTAATTTAAAAAAGGCTTGATGAAACAGCGATTCATCGATGAATTTAACAACACGCCTATTCTTTTTCGCTCCGAGTGCTGACTGGTTTGCGGAAAGGGGTATATACCCAACCCATCAGTCAGCATGCGGAGTGAGAGAGAAATGTACTAGACATATTCTTAAAGAGTATACAAATGGGGAGGAGAATAGTCGTTGTGGAGTCTGATTCTGTAAATTTTTTGACGTTCCTTTTCTCTATCTCTTTTGGAACAGTGACAAACTTATAAGTTACCTTTAAGAGCAATGAAGACATGTAATCCTTAGTTTGACTTTCTCTTTTCTTATATTATTACAGAATCGTAGTCGTCATGCGTTAAGCAACTGATCCGGCATCCGGCCCATCAAAACAATGTGTTTGTAAGCCAGTGCATTTATGATATTGTACATGTTAAAACTGCAAAAAATATAAGAAGTTAAGACCTTAAAAAATATTTAGAAAATATCTTTTTGATTAACATACTAAAAGTGGCCATCTTGAAATTTTCCACTTTTTTTATAAAATTGCTAATTACTCGAAAACAGTGCAATTTATCAGAAAAACTTAAGGTAAAAAATAAAAGAGCATTAAAAAAATTAGATGTTAGTGTTTTTAAAAGGTCTCTACGTTTAACCTATAATAAGTTTTGATTTTTTTAAAATAAGGCTTTACATTGTAATGTTTACAAATAACGAAATAACCAACGGTCCACGACCCCTGTCTCTACACTAAAAATACAGTAATAAAAACGAAATCCAACTATACACAATAAAATCCAAACTAATGTGCATGACGTGTAATCCCTAAACACTTGATTTGCCCCTCTCCCCTCTTCTATACTTTACTTATTCTTTATTTTTTACGCACGCTGTTCGTACGCAAAGAGGCAAGGCTGCCTCTAGGTAGATATATACTCGAAGGGTAACACTGATGGCTAGGGACCTATAGACGGTCTTTTTGAAAGAGAATTTTAACAGCTGATTTTGACATCCAAACTGACAGTGACAGCAATCGGCGAAAGAAAAAAATGTTATGTTTTAAAGAAAATGTGTAATGTGTAATTTAAACTGTATTTTTATAATGACCCGCTTATTTCATCAATAAACAATGATCCGAAGAAAAAAGAAGTGGAAATTGTAAAATAACACACATAAAAATGAGGCACGCCGGTGTCTTCCTCCTAAACATACTTTTATTTTTACATATTTATCAGGGTACATCACAAGATCAAAACCAAAATGATGTAGAATACTCCTCGGACTCGACAGAAGGGATTCTAGAATCGCCATTATGTTGCAACCTAACTGTAGAAGAGGTAGATGTAGATTATAGTTCAAAGATAGTCGAAAATGAGTACATTGTTATGTTTAATGGGTATTACAAAAATCAGGCCCGAGCAGGGTATATTAACACGGCTTTAAATGCTACCGGTGTTAAAAAATGGACCATTGTTGCCAGAGAAAATCCAGCTAGTGATTACCCTAGTGATTTTGATGTTATTATTTTGGAGGATACCAACTCGCTGGAAGGTAGAGAACAGTTCTGGAATGCTATAATCGCATTTGTGAGTACTTTCTTACAGCCTGTATATTTAATTTTTTTACAGGTTTAAATGCTCTCAATGACCATCCAGCTATCAAAAGAGTCACATCACAGCGCATGGTGTCTCGTACTTTAAAGTTCCTTAGTCCGAACAATGTAAGATATGGCAGAACAAATTTGAATTCAAAGGCTCAGTTTTGGCAAGCCACAGCTAGACACCACAACTCTAGAAGACTTCTAAGAGCTATTCCCAAACAGATCACTTCAGTGCTTCAGGCTGATTCATTATGGAATATGGGAATTACAGGAAAAGGTAAAAAAAATCTGTTGTATAATATTATATATTAAAACTTGATTTATTTTTGTGAAAACTAAGTATTTTTGTGCTGTTTGTAGGTATCAAAGTAGCAGTTTTTGATACAGGACTGTCCAAGAGCCACCCACATTTTAAAAAAATTAAAGAGAGGACTAATTGGACCAACGAAAAGACTTATGATGATGGCTTGGGTCATGGAACTTTTGTTGCTGGAGTTATAGCTTCATATAAAGAGTGTTTAGGCTTTGCTCCAGATTCTGAACTTCATATTTTTAGGGTTTTCACTAATAACCAAGTAAGGGCATTATATTGTTTAATATTAAGTATTTAAAACTGGAAGAAGTTAACTGTTTATTGCAGATATATTATTAATAATTCCCAAGTTCTATTGATATGACAAAAAATATTTGTTTTTGTATATTTCAGGTATCATACACTTCCTGGTTCCTGGATGCTTTCAATTATGCCATTTTAAAGAAAATTAATGTACTTAACCTTAGTATAGGTGGTCCAGACTTTAAGGATCATCCGTTTGTTGATAAAGTATGGGAATTAACTGCTAATAAGGTACAGTAAGCTTTCAATCAAAACTAAATTGTCCTTGTTATTTTTCTATTCTGTCTTTTTTAGGTTATAATGGTATCCGCTATTGGCAATGATGGTCCCTTGTATGGAACCTTAAATAACCCAGCTGACCAAATGGATGTGATTGGTGTAGGGGGCATCAATTTTGAAGATCAAATAGCTAAATTTTCTTCTCGAGGAATGACTACCTGGGAGCTACCTCAAGGTATTTAAAATTATATAGTACATAAATGTTTATAGAGATAAGGTTTAGATGTGTCCCAGTATGATAGTATATTTGCCTTGTTTTTTTAGGTTATGGAAGAATTAAACCAGACATTGTAACATATGGTTCAGCTGTCAAAGGATCCCATATTAAAGGAGGTTGCAGGACTTTATCAGGAACAAGTGTTGCTTCTCCTGTGGTAGCAGGTATGTACAGTTTTGTCCAAGAAAAAACTGTACTTCTTTTACAGCTAGGCATGCAGAAAATAAAGTTTGTTTTGACTACAGCCACACAAAGCAAAAGCATTTTTTTGTAATTCAGTACCACGAGTTTTATTGTAAGTAGGCAATATTTTTAGGTGCTGTAACTCTATTAGCTAGTGGAGTTCTCCACAGGGGTGAAGATATTATAAATCCAGCCAGTATGAAGCAAGCATTAATGGCATCCGCTCGAAGACTCCCTGGTGTTAATATGTTTGAGCAGGGGCATGGAAAGTTGAACCTTTTAAAGGCTCATCAGATACTTAATAGTTACAAGCCTCAAGTAAGAAGAAGTTTTCGTTCTCTTTGTTTAATATTTAACAAATAATCTAAATTTTTCCCCTTAATTTTTAGGCCAGTTTAAGTCCAAGCTATATAGACCTCAGCGAATGTCCATATATGTGGCCCTATTGCACTCAGCCACTCTATTATGGATCTATGCCTGTTATTGTTAATGTGACAATATTAAATGGAATGGGTGTTACTGGGAAGATTGTGAATAAACCTACTTGGCATCCCTATACACCTCAGCAAGGTAAGTTAAGTGAAAATTTAATAAAATGGGCCCTTTTAAATAAATTTATTCTCATCCAAAAATCCGTTCATTCTCTTCCTTTGCCCATCAAAAAACCATCTCCCAAATATATTTTCCCAGAGAAAGTTAGTTTTGCTTAACTACAATTTAAAGTTTACATTTGGCCCTTTAAATTTGTTGAACTATTTTTTTTGCTTCGTTAATTTATTTCATTAAGAGCAAAAAAAATCCATTGGTTTGCCATATTTGTCAATTAAATATGCACGAGAATAAATGTAAAGGGTAATTACACCATCAAGATCCATCACAATTACCACAAAAAAATAAAAATAATACATTTTACAAAAAAACAGGTCAAAGCTCTTAAAACTATTTATTATTGTTAAAAAAAAACACCTTATAGGTAATGATGATTACCAACTTTTTGAACCAAAGCAATACCTTTTTTACAAGCTTTTTTATTGTTGTAACAATAGTCAAGTCAAAGTCAAATATTCTTTATTGTTATAGGAAAAACAACCTCCTTAACAAAGATTGCAAAAATTTACAATAAAATGCCAACAAGTTAACAATGATACCAGAGTGAAAATACATTCAGGACAAATTTAAAATTATGTCTATAAACAAACTGGATTTATTTAAACACTTGAAGTCTCATGAATTTGTAACATATTCATATTTTTTGTTTTGTTTGTACATGAGCTTGCCCTTTTAAGCTTCCAGCAGGCCAACTGCCATAATTAGGTCTAGTTGGAAGCATTTATTATTCTCAATAGATACTGACTTTTTAAACCAATGGAATACCTTTTTTCATTATGTGTTTTTGTCAAACGAAGATGAAAAGATTATTGTATCTTACTTTTTAAATAAACATATGAAAATGGCACTTATCCACTGATTGAAAATCAAAAGTGTTTCATTATCCAGATTAGCTCCGTTGGTATTTTATTAACTTCGGTTTCATTCGGGTTGTAGTATTAAAACTTAGCCCTGGTCACCTCTGTCAATCAATGTTGTGAACACATGTGGTTAGCCCCTTGTGACCTAGATATCCTTCTCGCGGGAAAATTTCATATTTAAATTTTAAATGCTTGTAATTCTGTTATAGAATTTTGTATAAAAAATATTAGGCAGAAGCGTTATTTAGGTACAAAGGGTTATTTTTAGACAATAAAAAAAATTTGTTAGTTAAATGACATATGTAATGTGATGACTGTTATGTTTTAAAATTATCTTTTAGTTTCGCCACTTTGTAACCAAAAGTTATTGCTATATCCAAATGGACATAGCAATAACTAGCAGAGCTTAAAAACAACTGACTATTGCAATACCCAAAAATAACAACTGCCTACTCCTGACATAATAAAAAGACCACAAAAAGCTTTTTCTATCTATAAGTTTTCCACCTTTCCAGGTTGTTGCGACCGCACCGCTATTGTAATTAGATACGACAGGCAATATGTTATCCGTTGTATTATACATAATGTATTACATTTGGGTTGTTTGCAATTGTTATAGCTTCTTAAAATTTTCTTTTCTTTCAGTAGTTTTCTTTATGAATGATTTTTGCTTCTGACCATTGTATGCGGTGTTATTTTGACCATGCGTGTTCGTCAAATCCTGATTTCGACGTTTCACCTCGTTACGTAGGCTTTTTGTGTTCTTTTCTCTAATTTCGAGTGGTCTTTTTGTTTCTCCGACGTATAACTCACCAGATTCACAGGGAATTTGGTAGATACAGCCATTATTTAAGACATTGTTGTCCGGTCTCGTCTTAGTAACAATACTTAAAATGGTATGGAATTTAAATGCCGTTTTAATATTATACTTATACGCGATTTCGCGGATCTTTTCCTTTAATATACGAGATTGTCATAAATATTTTGTCCTGTGGAGTTTTGTTCAAGTTAGATTTCTTTTTCTTATCTTGATATTTGTCGATTATTTCCTTAACCAGTCTCTCACTGTAGCCGTTTTGCTTAAGATCCCTAGTTATATAACTTATTTCCTCTTGCAGGGATTTCTTACTGTTACATGAGGTCACCTCGCCGTTATATAGAGTACGTTTGACCCCTTGTTTTGTTCCGTTAGAGTGATTACAATTCTGGTGTAAATATTGTCCAGGGTGGGTAGATTTCTGTATATCGAGGTTTGTATATGTCCATGATTTCGTTCGAGTTTTGCTCATTGTCTATTGTTAATTTAATACAGGGTCGAAGACAATTTAAGTGTTTTAATAAACCTTGAAGTTTGGTAGAAGAGACATCACTAACCTAAACGTTGTGTATCAATCAACAAATAAAGACAATGGAAGTCCAAGAATTTAGTGTTATAGATACAACAGCATGTATTAATCTGTTTGTGTGTTTATGTAATAAGTTATTTAAGGGAAACCCAAGTTTAGTATAAAAATACTTTTTTATTTGCAAAAGATGTGTAATTCAAATCAATAATGTTTATCAGTTAGTAAAAACATGCAGATAAAATACTGTAAGATTAGTGGTATACAAGTGGCTATTTGCGTTTTTGGCCAGTCAAGCTAAATTCGCGCTAGCTGTCGAACGATCGTGCTGTTTCACCCGTGAAGTCTTGTATCATTGGAAAAAAGGGATTTTGTTCTTTAAAAACCCGAAAAAGTGGACGTTACCTAGTTGGATTAAATAGTTAGTCGTCTATAGCCACACGTCGATAATTTATTTTAAATCGGCTTTTTTTTAATTACCTTTTGTTTGATAATTTTTTATTATTTCAAAAATTACAGTCCACTCGGTACACAGATTATGTTATTTTAATCCATTGACAGCTGTTTAAAAATTAGCGTTCCTGCGCTTGTGTATCACTTAAATTATACCACAGTTTTACTGAATAATATTATAATTAGGTATCAAACACAAATTAATGTGCTCTTCCAAAAATCCTATTAAAATTTTCATCATAATTTCGTCATAAATTTCACTAGAATTCTTCTACTTGTTAAGCGACTCTAATACAGTAATCCTGTCATAATGGAAAATTTATTTTTACTTAAATCTTGGTGTTTAAGGTCACCTTCTGGACATATCTATATCATACTCGGAAATATTATGGCCTTGGTCCGGATGGTTGGCAGTCAGTTTATCAGTTAGCCTAGAGGGAGCCACATACGAGGGGCTAGCACAAGGACATGTAACTGTAACTATAGAGTCCCCACCCGAAAATGGTGAGGTTGAGCCGCGGACCAGTACTGTCAATTTACCTATAAGGTAAATGTAGATTTTAAAAATGTAGTGTTGCATTTTATTTTATAAAATTGTACTGTTTTAGAGCAAAAATTATCCCAATCCCACCCAGACACAAAAGGATACTATGGGACCAATATCACAACCTGAGATACCCTCCAGGTTACTTTCCAAGAGACAATCTTAGAATCAAAAACGACCCTTTGGATTGGAACGGTGATCACATCCACACCAACTTCAAAGATATGTATCAGAATCTGAGAAACGCCGGGTATTACATAGAAGTACTGGGTTCTCCGTTTAACTGCTTCGATGCTTCTCAGTACGGCACCCTTCTGATCGTCGATCCTGAAGAAGAGTACTTTCCTGAGGAAATAGTGAAGTTAAAGAAGGACGTGGAAGCAGGGCTTTCAGTGATTGTTTTCGCCGATTGGTACAATGTAACTGTAATGAAGAAAGTTAAGTTTTATGATGAGAATACAAGGCAATGGTGGATGCCCGATACTGGTAAGAAGTAGCTTTGTTCAGTGGCGGTTTCTGTTTAGGGCTGCATTGCCTGGCGCCTGTCAAATAAAGCTTTGTTCTAGTTCTGGCCTACCATACGAATTTGGGTATTTTACATGAAATTTTTCAGCATATTTACCCCCCATCATAACTTCAGTCTCGTTTCACATAATGGTATGAAATTTTATATGTAAATTTACAAAAGTATAATAATCTGTGAAAAAATTGTGGCAGTTATGTCAAATGATCTCCAAAATTTTCGATTTTGAAAATCACCTATTTTACTTCTGACTGACTGAGTCATTAACTCATCAAAATTATTGTCTGAGAATTTGAAATTTAGGCAGGATTTTATTCACTAAACACAGAAAATTGCTACATTTACGTATCAAACCTCAAACCAGACGCGATTTAAGGGCCCTTAAAATGAGCATTTTTCGCACTCCATATTCAGTCTAAAGTTTAGGTTCTGCCTACAGAGCAAGGTGTACTGAGAAAACAGGCTTCTAATGAAAGTTTAAAAAAATATGTAAATAATATATAATGTGTATATTTGCAATATCTCTTGTTAACGTTATTAATTTTATAAATTATGCAACAGAAAAATTATTGCATAATTTGGAAAATTGCCAGAATTACAATGATTTATAAATTTTTGGGCGTGCGCTTATTTATGGATACCATTACTTCATGAGCTCTTATTGATTAACTATTATAGTACAGGAAACTGAAAGTACACAAAATAAACATTAAGTCTATTTATAATCTTGTCATTTAAATAACAACCATTAAAACATTTCTTAAGTTAGTTCTCAAAAAAATATATTAGAAAAGTTATGATTTCCACAATTTAATAACAAAATGATCGCCGAGCAAATATTGGAACTAACTCGGGGGATAATTGGCCATTAAAGAATCATTATTCGACTTTAGTAATACCCTTGTTAATTAGCTATTTTTATTTTATTTTTTTGTAACAACATTACTTTGATATTAACATATTTAACTTAAAATATATTAGTGCATGTATTTTAGACCAAAGATGCAAAAAAAATATTACTTTTTTCCTCTTACAATATTATATAAATTACGCAATACTTGTGCTGCTAAGCTTTTTTAGAGCACAAAAATCTAATTCATTATTTATGACTCTAACTTTTTAAATATCGCTACGAGCACTTACTGACTTTGTCTAATTATATTTAGTGCAAAATCTTGACATTTTTATTATAATTTTGGAGAGGTGGTTCCCTTCTGTAGAACTTTTGTTTGAATGAATCTTGGTCTGTCAGTATTAATTTGACACTGATATGCATAGTTAGACATATTCACTTGTTAGAATGGTTAATTTTTAATCAAGTAGCCATGGAAAAGTATATTTAATTGTGTCTTGTTTTTTATGGCTTCTTCAGGCAGGGTTATCAGGTGTTTTTTAGAAATAGTCTCACTCATTATTTGGAACAAAATGCTCTTTCAGGATATGCTAACAATCCACCCTTCTTCTACAGGATGGGCCATAACCCATAAATTAGTTTATATTTAAATTTGAATTCTGGCACAAACACAAGCCTTGCGGGGTACGGGGAAGAGTCTAGTGGTTAGCTGGTTCCTCAGAACTTTAGTCATTATGAATGGATTACAGGGCCCAAGCTCATTTTCATCTCAACGGTCACGTTAATAAGCAGAACTGCGGTTCTTGGTGCAGCGAAAATCTGAAAGATGACATGAAAGGTCGCTTTATTTGCCCAAGTTAACTGCGTGCAATTTCAAGTAGGAGATCATTGGGCCCTAATTATTCGGAGATCTTCTCGACCATATGATCACTGTAAACCCTAGTGAGTGGGTTTGTAAGAATGTTACATGAGTTTTTGGTACCACATCGACAGGAATTTGCTGGCTACAATCGGAATACGTGGTTGCACCAAGACGAAGCCACTTGCCACACTTCCCAATGTGTCCCTGCTGGTAGTTAAAGAGATGTTTCGGGGAAAGCTAATTTCTTGATAGGCAACTTTCCGTGGCCACACAGAAGTCCCGATTTGGGTAAAGCAGATTTCTTTTTATGAAGCTATTTGAAGATTCGTGTGTACATTCATTATCCAAAGACACTGTTTCAATTAAAAATAAAGATTAGAAAAGAAGATGTTTGCAATCTTACTGTCTTTTTCCCAAAAAATAGTCGAAAATTCGAAAATTTCTGTGCTTATTTAGAAGAATGCCAAAGACTAGGACGGTGGTCATTTAGATGATTTTTATCTTTTAAAAAGTAAATTCCCGGTGCCTAGGTTGAAATTAAAAAAGAATTAATAAAATAACTCATATGGTTTATTTTTATATATATTTCAGCAGTAGAAAACAAAATACAAATAAATATATTTTTCCATTGGTACTTGGTTTAAAATTATCCATGTTAACGTAGTAAAGTACTCTAAGTGAGGGATAATGACATGTGAGGGACCATTGTATTCAGAATATCATATCCTATTGAAATTAGAGAAAATATACCGGTGGTGTCACGTAAAATTTAAGAATAACAGTTATTTCTTATCGAACCGAAAGTGATACATTGCATATTTATGGAAGAAACTGACGTACCAAAATTATTCTCCTTTATCTTAAAAAAAAATAAAATATTGCAAGGGTGAATCACCTCTGAGAAATACCCAGTACAGAAGCTTCTGGATTTTCCTTCTTTAAATTTTGGTCATATCTAGGTGGAGCAAATTTACCGGCTCTCAACGAGTTGCTCGCGTCTTGGGGTATACAGTTCGGAGACAGAACCTTCGCGGGACATTTTAAATGGAACGACCACGACATGTCTTACGCTTCCGGGACGAGCATCTTCGAGTTTCCGGATAACGGAATCATGTTAAGTGCAGAACTGGAGGACAACGGCGCCCAGGTAAGCGGGATCCAGGCCTCAAAAATGCCTACCTAGTTGCTTAAACACCGGGTCGCGTCTACTTTTTGTTTGTTTTTTTATAGGTTTTGGGAGAAAGCGACACGAACAAGTACAAAGTACCGATTCTAGGATTGCTGCAGACTAGCTCCCCAGGTCGGGGAGGTCGGGTGATCGTTTATGGAGATTCTAATTGTATAGATACTAGTCACTTAGAAGTTAGCTGTTATTGGCTGTTGGAAGCCATGTTGGAGTACACCTCTACATCGCATTTGCCGTCACTGTTTAAGGTAGGTCAGCATTTTTAATTATTTAATTATGTTTATTTTCCATTTATAAATAAATTATTAATATTTATTATAATTCATCATTGTAAGCATCTAATGCGAACATTTGGACCAAGTCTTATCGGTAAAAAACAAGAGTTGTTGTATGTAAGAGGTGGCGGAAATGTTTTTGTTGCAAACCCTTTAGAAAAATATTTGTTATTGATTAATTAACATGTTTAAAAAAATATGTTTTTATTACTTAAATCGCCTATAACTTTGGTTAGGTTAGGTTTAAAGTGAGTGGACTTTTTACGCCCTCCACTGCGACCGCTTGGTCTATTGTGGCTCACACCTTTTTATATTTCTGCCAACAGGAATAGACTTCTAATAAATCCAATATTAGATTGGGAGAGAGTTCTTACATCTCTTACTCGTGTCGCTACCGGACACGAGCACAATATGTGTTCTGGTGTCCCTGTTTCCTAGAAAGTATGACGAGCAGACGATTAGATCCGTCATGCCCTCTTCTCCCGGTCTAGTGACGTGGTAGCTACCAGGTCCTATCCGCTTTAAGTTTTAAGCCAGGGAACCCTTTCCCCTATAAAAGCGGTTCTGTCTGCCTTCTGTTTGGATTCAGGGATCCCTTACTAATTACCTGTTTGTTCGGGATGGATTAGCCCTTTCCCGTGAAACAGGCGCCTGTGACCGCACCTTTGTCTGCTTGTGACCTTGGGTGGCACCTCTCGAAACGGATTTATCCGTTTCGTTCAGCGCACCTTGTCACTTTTTTCTTATGCGGTTTTATCGGCTTTCTGTTTGGAGCTAGGAAAGTAATAGTCCACCACGGCAGAGCCCCGCATTACGGCAGTAAGGCTAGATACTCTGAGAGGTCGCCCTGTATCTCAGAGGCACCGTTGGAGACACCTGTTTAAGGCACAAAATGTCATTCACCCATCAGCACAGTATGCTAACACCTTGAGTTAGGCCTTGTGTTCGTCTTAGCTTCGGATCCCTTTCCATACGCTAGCGCCTATAACTTTGTATGTGTTGGTTGAAAAAAGAAATTGTAGGAAGATAAAAGTTTTGTAACTAAACTTCCTACAAGGTAGGATTAGTTAGAAATCGCAGAGTGTATTATACTTGTTGCAAAATAGCAATAAACAAAGACCCTTAGATTTCTTTGAGGACCTCTATACTTGGCCAGATAAAACTTCATGCTATGCTAAACCATCATATCAAATTTCGTTGAAATCCATTTAATTTTGCACAAGAAAATTTCGTTAAAAAAATGGACAATTGAGTAGAGTCCAGAATATTGAAGCTAGACATTTTTTTAACATATATTAAAGATCTTAAGTTTTTAAACGTGTTTTGAAAAATTTATAAGATTATTTGGCCGCCCTCATTAGTTATTTAAATTATATACAATTGCTAAAAAAAATCATTTAAACAAATGAAAAAAGACATTTTTTGCTGTAAAATCATCCTATTAGTAAAATATAAAAAAATTAAGTCAATAAGTATATAATATAAACCATGTGCAAAAAGTTGACATTTATTATTATTTGTAGATTCGCTGTAAACGCCGGTCAACTTTGGCAGCCTGTATCTTGGCAACCAATCGATAGATTACCAATTTCGATATATTAAAAGAAGCATCTTTGCTAGGACTTTCAAACCATATTTTCAGTAAATTTTTTCACCGGAAATTCGTGGAGATAGTCATCAATTTGTTTAAGGGCAAAAATTTGTTTCAAAACTTTGGTGGGGTCGCTCAAATTTTTCGATTTTTATTAAAAAAAAAACATTTTTAAGCTTGGAATCTCCAGTATATGTGGAAAAAATCAAATTGCTAAGTTCAATATTCTGATTTCTACTGAATTTGTAAAATTGTAAATTTTTTTTAAACGAAATTGGTTTACAAAATTATGATGTTCTTTATGGCCAAATATGGAGTTCCTCAGAAAAATCTAAAAGATCCAAAAAAAATCACCCAAAAAAAACCTAAGCTTTCTCCGCATTCTTTTGTTCACCGCTATTTTGCAATAAGCGTAATGCATGTTGCGATTTTTAAGCAATCCTATCTCAGAAAATTTAATAAAGAAACTTTTTTACTATAATATTTCTCTACGGCTAATACTTATAAAGTTATAAGCGTTTGAAGTAGAAAAACATTTTTTTTTTTTTTTTTACAATTGGTATGTTTAACAAATGTTTCGGACCTTTCTGAGATGAAGCATATTTTGATTTCTGTTATATGCATCTTTACGAAGGTTTCCAGCAAAAACATGCCTGCCATCTCCTATATCTAACCAAAAACAGATAAGGCTGGGTCTAATTATAAATATTTAAGTTTTTGTTACTGTCCGGTACGTTGCTTATTTTAATCACCGACACTAAGATAGTTCAAGTGACCTGGAGAGTGAACTATACAGCAGTACTATAATATTTCCCGCCTAAACTGGCTGGTCATATTTAGGCCTACATTTATGGCTAAATTTCGTGCACAGAGAAGGATAAGTATTTTAATATCTCGCATTAATTATATTATTTTTGGCGGAGTTATCCGGCCCGCATTTTATATTGTCTTTTATAGATGTTAATTTATAACTCTTTTTTATAAATCTAGATTTCGCTTAAACGTAAAGAATCATAATTTCCTTTTTTACACTCTATCAAACTTTTAAAATGCAGTCTAGAGATGGCGCTTTGAGTCTGGAACAGTTTTTATTTGGAACCGATATTGGTCGATAAATTGCGATAAAACAATTTAAATGCACACACACGGCATTTAAATCACAGCTTATGTACAACTGCCATCGCAATCGCCCCACCCCTGCTTCGTTGTCTAAATTAAATGAAAGTGAACAGTACATTATATGGCTTGCGCTGCAGTGTAGATGTATATTATAAATACTGTAATGTTTTCTTTCAACTTTTTAAGTTTGTAATGGTAGATTTATACGAAATTTGTAACTGAAATATATTACACGTTGCAATTGTTTTATTAATTAATTTAAAAAAGTACCAATACGGGAGGTATTCTTATTTCACATTAATAAACTGTTTTTTTGGAGGACTCATAAACTCATAAAAAATTAGAATTTTTATCTAAGAAAGAGCGTTTTTAAACAAACGCGTATTTAAGACTGCCTTACAGTTTTTTTTATCTCCCCTTCGTGGGTTCTAACACAATAACACATAACGGTACATATAAAGAGATGAAAATAACAGTACATCATAAAGAGATGAAAGCAACGGTACATATTAGACATATGAAGCATTAGGCGTGTTGTTAAATTCATCAGATGAAAGCACCCGTACATATTAAACGTATGGAGCATTCTGTTCATCTGGGTGGCATCATTTTTAATCATCTAGGGTCATTGTACAGGGTTCTTGCAGTGGCTTATAACTTTAACCGGCAACAAAACTAAAAGTAAACTATAATATTCTAACACGTGATCTTCCCTTCGTCGGTCCTAACACAATAACACATAACGGTACATCATAAAGAGATGAAAATAACAGTACATCATAAAGAGATGAAAGCAACGGTACATATTAGACATATGAAGCATTAGGCGTGTTGTTAAATTCATCAGATGGTTTAGCGCTGAAATCTATCGTGACGTCACACTAGATTACCTCTAGTTTTATCCTTGTCCATATACTACTAAAACAACGGCCATCTTTCTTTAGGCTTTTCCATCAATTAATTTAAACTTGATGAAACCGATTAGTCACGATTTATCATGAATTTAACAAAGCCTATTCTGTTCATCTGTGGCATCATTTGTCACTAGGGTCATTGTACAGGTCTGCAGTGGCTATAACTTCAACCGGCAACAAAACTAAAAGTAAGCTCTAATATCTAACACGTGATCTTCCTTTCGGTCTTAACACAATAACACATAACGGTCATCAAAAAGATGAAGCAAGTACATATTAAACATATAAGCATTCTGTTCATCTGGGTGGCATCGTTTTTGATCATCTAGGGTCATTGTACAGGGCTCTTGCAGTGGCTTATAACTTTAACCGGCAACAAAACTAAAAGTAAACTATAATATTCTAACACAACATGATCTTCCCTTCGTCGGTCCTAACACAATAACATAACGGTACATCATAAAGAGATGAAAGCAACGGTACATATTAAACATATAAAGCATTCTGTTCATCTGGGTGGCATCGTTTTTGATCATCTAGGGTAATTGTAAAGGGCTCATAACTTCAGCCGGCAACAAAACTAAAAGTTAGCTTTAATATCCTAACACGTGATCTTCCCTTCGTCGGTCTTAACGCAATAACACATAACTGTATATTTTAAAGATATGAAAGAAATGGTACATATTAAACATATGAAGCATTCTGTTCATCTGGATGGCATCGTCTTGGTCACCTAGGGTCATTGTAAATGGTTATTGCAGCGTCTTATAAGTTCAACCGACAACAAAATTAAAAGTAAACTTTAATATACTAACATGACGTGTACAACACAAAGAAAAATACAGCTCATTAAATTGTAAACCGGAAAAGTCCCGGGCCCAAGAAATGTGTAAAAATTAAGGAACAGGTGAAATGAGTGTGTTCCATTTATTTACTGACCGCCATGTAAGCGAATCTAGTGTTTATATCATACAGAGTTTCGCTGTTTATGCGAGCACCGGAGTCCGTAAATGTAATAACAAATAGTAATCGCATTGCAACGAAGCAGGCAAGCGGCGCAAAGCAATTAGGGTTTCAGAACAGTTTAGAACTGAAGAAATTTTCTTGAAACAGGTACTTATTAAAACTAGAACAGGGTGTACCTTTTATTTAAAAAACTCCTTCCAACCATTCCTGAATTTCCCTTTCTCCGAAATTAATAAGCCGCTAACAAATTCAATATTTAGAATTAAAAGTTTTATGTTGTCATGACAAAAGTTTGAAAATCACTGAATTTTAAAAAATAATTTTGCTGCGTTGTTTGGTGTAAAGAAGTAAGTTAATCTCCAAATAATTTAAGGACAATCAAATGGAGAATTGGAATGGCGTAGCAGACACTGACAGACCCGTTCGAATGGAAGGCAACAGGCTTTACAGATTCTCGAAAGTTTTGGAGAGCCGTTTGGGGGAAACACACACGAAGCCGTTGCCACAATGCCCCCATTTGGTGTGGGCCAATCCTGTGCCGCTTAATCAGTCAGCGCCAGGAAATCTGTACCAATCAGTGAAACTGTTGTCGTTGATAGAGGATGCCAATGTGCCTTTAGTGAATAATGTGGATAATACTATTAAAGGTGAGATTATATATTTTTACATGGGCAAAATTAAATCGATATATTCTCCACCTACTGTTAGTATTAATCAAGGCCAAGAATTTACTAACAATTTATTCCAGATTAATCTATTGCAGATGCGTCCGGCATCGAACATGGCGGCGAATTCATCGAGTGGAGCTGGCGGAACAAACCGATCGATTCGGCGAACAAAACCGAGAATTTCGACGCCACCCTTACTATTTTAATCGTTTTAACGCTGGTAGTGGTCTACTATGGGTTCCGATGGTATCGAAGGAAACCGAAGAAACGGAAGCTGTGCCGCAAGTTGCTGTCGCTGGTTCAGTGCAAGAAATTGTCTGTTTAGGAATTTTTTAGAAGAAATTTAGATCTCTTTAGCATAAAATTTCGTTATTTTACAATTATAATTGTAAAAATAATGATCTTTGTTTCCCAAATATCTGCGAGGAATCATAGTACAAATTTATTGGATAAGGTTGAGAAAGTGTATCCATAGATCAAAAGTATCAATATCAATATTCATATTCAGTATCACCCAGCCCTAAACTTAGCCCAAAATGTAAAAACATAAAACAAATGAAATTGGAGTAAGTCATATTCCAATTTTCAGTTATTTGGGGAAGAAAGTGTCCAACTGGAGACCTTGACATTGACAAGTCAAATAAGAAAATGTTAGTTTATATAAATGGTACCTGTGGAAAAATAACTCATTTTAGTTCCGCTTCTACGTAATTTATGAAATGATCATGTCCATAAGTTTAAGTATATAAGTTAAGTAATTGTTTCGCATTGACAATTGGTTGTAATGTTAAGGTATGTTTCGACACTTGCCGTTTTGCGATACTACGTTGTTACAGTTTTATTTGCGGTCTTAAACTTGAGGTTAAAAGCAACATATTATAATGATTAAAAATATATATTGGCTCTACAGTCTTCAGAAAGAATAATATAGTCTTTTTTTAACGATTCTATTCCTCGTCGATCAATCGGAACGTTGGAGCGAAAAAGGTTATACTCCTATTAATTATTTTTTCTCTCGCACGCTTGTTCTCACGGCGAAGCAAGGCTGCTTTTAGGTATATGCTCGAAGGTAAAACCCAACGCCTTATGTCGCCAAACCGCAAGCTGGGTCATCCAACAACTATTAGACTGGCACATACGTGTGGCTTTTCTCGAAGAATAATTAAGGAACTGATTTGAATTAAAATAAAAGAGATACAACATAAATTTAGCATTTTCTTAATGGGACACCTTATTTATCGGTTCATTTCTGAAAGCGTCTTATTTTAATTTGAAACCTCCCAGAAAATTTATTTTCTATTGATTTTTAGTAACAACAGAATTAATTAATTTATGTTTTACTTTTACCAATATGTATTTAAAGTATGATTGTAAGCAAACTTATTGGCATTAAAATGAAAATGGTGGTCACGACATTTATTTTTATGACACCCCTCATTTGTTTTTTTTGTGGCAGTACTGGCATTGGAGGTGAACTTTATTTGACTAATCCAATAGATTATTTTATTAACCATTTTTAAAGTTATATTCTTCAAATCTTGGAAGGATATGTTCTCGTTTTTTACTTATAACAATATTTTTAGTTAATTTTGGAGGCTCTTATATTTTTGGTTAGATATCTCAGTATGTGCTTTTATATTTAAACTGAGGGTTAAGCAATGAAAAATTAATAATAAATAACCGTAATGACAAATAAGACATATTTTATGACCTTAATTAAAAGTAGTCTTAAACGCTAGACTTTGACCGTAATGTAAATATTTTTGTGTTTTGGCATTCTAGTTATTTACTTTTTTTATATTTTCCAATTTAAATCGCAAATTTCTAATATAAATGAAGTTTATTCTGTTACTAAAAATGAATATGGATTCATTTTTATTAAAACATATCGAAAAAAGAGACGCTCAAAACAAATAAATAAATCAGGTGCCCCTCAAAAAAACTTAATTTTATGCAGAATCTCCTATGTTTTAATTCAAATCATTTTTTTAAGTTTCTCAGGATCCTTCCTGAAAAAATACACAAAGGGCTATTTTATTTTTTTTTTTAATATAACAAAGCCAGACATATGGCCCTTTTCAGTCTTCGTTGGATAACCC
Source organism: Listronotus oregonensis (assembly GCA_019359885.1). NCBI lineage: Eukaryota > Metazoa > Arthropoda > Insecta > Coleoptera > Curculionidae > Listronotus > Listronotus oregonensis. The sequence goes on from JAHBCN010000144.1 coordinate 183,338, forward strand.
AGTCCCATTTCATACAAATAAAATATTTCAAGTCCATACTGCCTGTTTATAGTATTAGCTATTATTTGTATATATACTGTACTTACTTATGAATAAAGTTAAGAGTTTTATCCTACCTCGAAACTTTGTCCTTTGTCCAGAATAAAGTATCCAGCAGCGTTAACTTGGACTGGGTGGACGCTGAGTTGAAGCAGCCACAGTTGGATCTGTAAAAACAGACGAGTTGTTTAGAAAAACATTATAAATGGGCAACTAAGTATCATTATAGAGGGATGTTACTTTAAAGTACATAGTGCAAGGGCAAACCTCCATCTATTAGGTAAGAATTTATTAAAATATAGAGAGCGCTTCATATAATAAGTGGTTTCGCCTTCGAGCATTTACTTGCTAGAGGCAGGCCCGCCGCTCAGCAGTGCGAACAGGCGTGCGAGAGAGAGAAAGAAAAATCGGTCACCTATCTGTCTCTCTCGCTCCAACGTGCTGATTAGTCGGTGGGAGAGGTATGAACCACGTCCATTGACCAGCACGCAGAGCGGGATATGCACCCCTTCTACCCACCAGTCAGCACGTTGGAGCGAGAGAGGAAAGTAGGTGACCGATTTTTCTTTCTCTCTGCTGATCGGAAGGGCTTCCTCTAGAAAGTGTATGCTCAAAAGGTGTCGCAAACGTATCCACGTTGCCAAATGTATTTCAATAATCCTTTACTACGTGAAATTGGGCTGATAGACTTTAAAAATTAATATTTGTCCTTAAGAGTGGCAAATATTAGAAACTTAATATTAAATAAAGGTTTTTAAAATATTATTAACATACGTGAAAAAGTATTTTTCACGTATGTTAATAAAAGGGTTTGGCCTATTACCATCCTTAAAATATTTACTTAAAATACTTTTCTTAGAGAACCCTTTTTTAAAATATTTCGAAAAATCAGAAAATAATGTCCCAGAAAGAGATTTGTCCCTAATTATAGGGTGGAGCAAAAAATAAAGTATTTTTTTGTTTGGCCTGGGTGCGGCATCTTTGTTTTTCAGTTAATTTAATATACCTTCTGGCATATACTTGCGAAAGAGAAAGTGCGTTAAGTTTACAAGGTTTCTCTCTCTCTCTCTCTGCCTGGCAGGTTGAGACTTATCGCACTTTCTCTTCCGCACACTTGTATTGCACGGCTGAGCGGCAATGTTGCCTTCTGTTGGTATATTCTCAAACGTAAATTTTCTTGGTAAAATATTTAATCTTTTAGATTTTTCACTTAAAATGTTAAAAAACCCATTTTCTGTACATTTTAGAATAAAAAAAGGACCTAAAGGACTAAATATTTTTTTAAGAAAATGACAGATATATTTAATTTACTGAAAGACAGTGCTCTACCTCTAAACAAGTTTATTTGTTGCACTTTTCGCAATTGCTACACCCTACTGCGCCGGTTAACTAGATATTAATATAAGTATATAACACATACCTCTTCTTTGCTTTTCTCACTTAGTGCTGATGTGGGAATCCCCTGAAACAGTCTAGCCACCTTGGCGCCCTGAAATAAAAAAATTTCCATGAAAATCATAAAATAATTTGTTTAAAGGTCTTAGACAATTATGCGTGTTAAATAAAATATGTTTCTTTGACTAACAACTTTTTTATTTATTTATGTTTTACAACGTTTTCACTGGTAATTATCTCCAGTCGTCTTCAGGCGAATAATGAATAAGTTAAATGTTTAAAAGAGTATTTATACAGAAACTAATTGCACGAAAGCCGTGAACGCGATCATGCATTCAACACAAAAAGAGTTGGACTGCTTCCTTTTTAAATTTTCTATTTTTTTTTGTATGTGGACCAACTCAGTGATGTCCCTGAGTTTACTCTTGATCAGCAGCATCAAACTTTTCGGCTTTTCTTCGTATTATTTCGTTACACCTCGTATAAAAACAGGAATTTTTACATCTTTTTATTAGCAGTTATGGGCAAGTTTTTAATTGCATCGATGGATCCAGCGCATTAAGCGCTAATTCATCAAACCGTTTTTAAATTACCACTGGAGAGTCCGATGGATTCCATTAAAGCGTTATTATAAAATACTTGAGCAAAAAATATAAATAAATACGGAAGAGAAACACAACAATCAGCTGAGCATTGACAGTTGCAGAACAAATAGCGAGCTTTTTTAAACATTTCGTTTTAATTTGTTCCATCAGAACTTTTCATGACGTCATTTGACGTTCAGCGCATAAATTCAGCGTACTTTTTACCGATGGAATAAAGAACTTGCCCTTATGTTCACAAACGTTTCTATGGTTACAACAATGCAACGTAACTATGCTGACGGTTTATTCGTCAATGTTATTAACTGAACGCTTCGAAAGTCGATGCAACTCTGGCTCTTATGGAGTTTTCTATTGAAAAGTTTGGAATTAGCTGGAAGAATTCTTTTAATTCAACGCCCTTTGGACACTTCACAATGGCCGTCGGAATGGTGAAAAACTAAGGTAGTTTATTTAAATAAATTATTAACCTAAATTCAATCATTCTAACTTCCTACACTTCTATAAACTAAACTGGTATATTAAAGTATAAGTGGATATTAAGGTCTTTAAAACAGGCGCGATTTTTCGAGCACGACGGCGAGCCGTCCTGCTCGTGCCTGACATGTGCCACAATTCGAGGTTAAAGGTTGGCAATGTCATCTTGGACTTTACATTTCTTGTGTTGTTGATTAATGTACCATGGTAACCTTAAAGCACGCGCGTGTTTGAAACTTGGATTTAAAGACGCACTTTAATTAAGCAAAATAGGGTACCAATAAAAAAAATTAAGTCTCTAACAGTATTTTACATCTTCTGTGTTTTTGATCATACTGTATATTTGTTTCGCCTTATTTTCATATAGTCCTACATAAATTAATTTTTTTAGGCTTACTAGTAAACATTGTAACGATGTTGTAGACATTTCTGAATTGCTGTGTTTTTTACATGTTTATGTTCAACTCATATTCTAAAAATTGCGATTATAAATCATATTTTAAAACCTGCCAAATTATTGAATAAAAGTCTGAACGTTTAAAAACAATCATATACAATACTATAAGTAGTAGTACTTCACCTCCAGTTATGTGATAAGCACTTAAGTGACAAGGTAGCGTCAATACTTTATATGATAGTGCTTATTTATTAAACGATTTAAGAAGCCTGCATGATTAACTACGAAGACAAGACAGGAAAGGAACGGGAAGATCAGCTAAACGAATTCCGTTTTCGCCTCCGTCAGGTAACTACGTGTTTTGAGACCTACAAGGCTTTTTCGGGAAAGCCGTGTTTTTATCCCGAAGACCTAAAAGGTCCGTGAAAATTTTTTTAACAACAACTTGGCTTCGAGTGGTCCAAGTAAATTTATTACTCCGAATGCTTGGATGTGCCCTTAAAAAGAATATTTGGACTTTTGGTAATGTTTGGATCATTTCCTATGGCTTAAACCAGACTATGGAATTGTTTCTGCAATGTGCTGGCTAAATGGGCACCTGATGAAAGCCCAAGGCCTTTCCTTTAAGTAATAAAAGCAAGGACAGCTGGATGAACAGGAAAATCGAAAAGGGGTAAATATTTAAAGATAGCGAAAGTAGTTCTGCCATTACATATAAAAGGTGAAGAATAACTATGTTTGGTAAATTCCTGCAAGCCGTCTGAAGCCTCTGGTTTTTAACAGCCACGTGACACCGTGGTCAATTTGTAAAGTCCTTGTCATGTGTCAGAGGCTTCGGACCACTTGGAGAGGATTTACCGAACGGGATAAGTAATAGACAACGGAGACATAAAGCTAAATAATTTGAACTTTAGCCAAAAGGAGTGAATATTTAAAGTTATTTATTCAAAAAGTTGTCGATATTGTGAGAAAAATGAAAACTGAAACGATCCTAAGAACCAATGTTTGGTGCAAAAATACCACGTCGTATAATAGTCAAACTGTTTAAAAAACAATTAGGTATGTTTAAATAAGGTAGAACAGTCTAATTTATTGTACTTACCCTTTTCTTGATTATATTTGCAACAGCAGTCAAAACAGCGTAATGAAATACATCAATGCCTGTCAGAGTTATTAAATTGATATCCTGAGTAGCACAAATATAGGCGCTTAGATTGATAACCACTGCAACCATAAGAAACAGCTGGTTTATTGCTATGAAACCACCGTAACATCTACTTAACGCATGAGTAGCTTCAGACAAAAGGTTATGAAGTAGACGAAGATCCGACAGAGTACCAGCCATATCATCGTCAAACCTTTTGACATCAGAAAAGTAGTCAGTCGAAAAGCCCTTTTGAATAATAAGATGGTTGATCTGGTTAAATCCGATGGCTATATTGGCAGCAAAATACGTATAGTAAAGATTTGGCATGAAGTGCCAGACACAAGTGATGCCGAAACAAATAGCTGCCCAGTCGTTCGGCGTTTGATAGAGCTTTTGAATAAGCTGGGATGATTCCCAAAAATAGAATATTAGAAGAGTGTAATACATTACTAGGGGTAGCACCACCCCCATAATCACGTGATATACACGCGAGTGGCAACAATGCGTCATGACTTTATGATGGTGTATATCATACGATTCCAAAAGTCTGATTAATTTCGGAACCTGTTTGGCGTGTCTGTGAAGACAAAAAAAGAACGAGAACAACGATCGAATGAACATGAAGAGTACCAGCGCCTGGAGAAGCTGATTCAGTGTAGTTTCAGTGGTGTACTGAAAACCGTAGTTCTGGTATTGGGTGAAGAAGGTAGAGAAGTAACATACGATAGAGTAAACAGATATGAAGCTAAAGGCTCTGTATCTTACTTTAGAGGCGTCTTTACTTAAAACGTTTTGGACCGGGAAATTCGCGGATATTTTTCCCGTGACGGCTAGATAGCGGAAGTGCGCTTGAAAACCCATAATTGACACGAGCCGATCACGACGGATGATACTCAAAATATAGAGGTAAATAAGTTTGTCTATCTGGTAATCGGTTTTTCTGGTTTGATAACAAAACTTCCATATTCCAGAATAAAAGGGTTTTTATGTACGCTTTTAACGTATTGAGTGTTTGTGCCAAAGATAACAATGACACTGTTAGAGTGTAATAAATCATATATACAGGGTCTTATATTTACGTGGCTTCTGGAGCCTTTATTTTTAAAGACAGAAAAAAATGATATAAAAATTGTAGGTTTTTTTCCATATTATCTTTTGAAATTACCAGTAAAAAATCGCAATAAAAAAATGGAACAATATAGGCAACTTCAATTTTTTTAAATGGAACACCCTGTATATTATACGCTACAATAAAAGATCTTTTTTTCTGATTTTAAATATATATACATTGATGATATTTGGATAAACCATTTTTGATATATTTAAGCTTAAAATATAAATAAATTGAAAAAAAATCATATTAGTATCAAGAAAGCTATGAAAACAATAAAATTTTTTAATAAATTTGACGTATTAATATTGTAAAAAGTTGAAATTTATCATTTTAACTATTAAAAGTAGTTTGTATTGCTTTTTTGTCGATGGGCTCTTCAGAAGAACAAAAAATCGCTATTATGCGTCTTTTTATGGTAACAATAATAATGGGACGACAGTGCAAAGGGAATATTACTTATATCCTTATATCCTTAACAACGGGTACCATCTATAGATACTATTAAATACATAGTAAGATAGTTTATTGAACGAAAAGCTTTAAAATAAAGAAAAGGACTGCAGCACGAAATGAAAACAAAGTTTTGGATATCCCTTTTTTTCAGGATAATTATTATACTTTTTCTATTGGACTAGCACTAACTACTTTTAATAATTTTAGAAAATCCTGAAATATCAATCTCGGATGCGGCATCTGAACTTAATAAAACAGATTATAAAATTTATTTAACCTTAAAATTTTACAATTTTTATCCTTATAAATTTATGTCCGTTTAGAATCTTCCTGAACAAAATATGCAGGACCGACCTAAGTTTTTAAATAAAATTTTATTCACCGACAAGTCTTCCTTCACTTTAGCAGGAATGTTTAATCATAAAAATAAACATTATTGGTCCAGAGAAAACCCTCACCAAATTCAGCAACATAACAATTTTATTGTTTCCATGGCTTTCTTGATGCTAATATGAAACTTTTTTGTAATTTATTATAATTAATATCTTAAAAATGGTTTATCCAAATATCATCAATGTATATATATTTAAAATAAAAAAACCTTTTGTTGTAGCGCATAATATACAGGGTGTTTCATTTAAAAATGATAAAGTTGCCTATATTTTTCATTTTTTATTGCGATATTTTTTTAGTGATAATTATATATTTTATATATTTTTGTATAAAATATTTTTTCTGTCTTCAAAAATAAAGGCCTTAGAAGTCACGTAAATATAATCAAAGACCCTAGACATAAGAGTTTGTTGTATTAGTAATTTTTGTTGATATCAATTTAGTTTTTGATTAATTTGGTAAGGGTATATAGGATGCGTAATTTTCCGCTGTAGTCTTGAATTATTACAAATAAGTACAGGGTTACCAAAAAGAATTGAATAGCGCCATGTTTGCGACTTTCGTGATATTTAAAATAAAATGTGTAATAGCTATATTGTGTGTATTTTTTCTCGTAAAATTTGAAAGAGTACCTATAGACCAAGCATTGTCTGTTTTTGATTGGATATACGAGATGGAAGGCATGTTTTTACTGAAAACCCTCTAAAATAATATATGTAACAAGAATTGAGATAGATTATAAAAGTCCGGAACATTTGTAAAATATACAAAAAAAATGCATTTTTTTCTAGTTTATTTAATCATAACTTTGTAAGTTTTGGTTGTACAGAAAAGTCGAAAAAAAAGTTTCATAAATTTTCCTACAACATAGAATTAGTTGGAAATCGCAAACTACATTATGCTTCTGAGTGAGAAACGCAGCGTATTGAAAAGAAGGAAAATGTAGAAGACTTCAGTTTTTAACCTTTTTTTTTATTTAATATTATTGGGCTGAATGACCTCGGTGGATGGCTTTTTGGATGATACCAATAAAGTACTTATAAATTAATAAATAATATTTTGAAACAAGTATTACGCAGTTAGCGATTTTTAATCAATTTTATCTTGTTGTAAATTTAATTATGAATGAATTTCTTCCATACAACTTTTCTTCACTACCAATAGTTACAAAGTTATAAGCGATTAAACAATACAATACAAATGTTCCTTTCCTTTCAGATAAAGCTTGGTCTATTAACAAAGTGGTTTGGATTGAAACAGAAGGGTCTCATTCAGTCAATATTATCTCAAAGTCTAACGTTTATTACTACTTTTAATACATATTGGTAAAAGTAAATTATAAAATTAATTCTGTTGTTACTAAAAACAAAATAGTTTATATTGAAAAAAATAAGGCGCTTTAAAAATTAACCATTAAATAAGGTGTCCCATTAGAAATTGATAATTTTATGTCGAATCTCTTTTGTTGCAATTTATTTTATTTTCTTAGTTATTCTTTTAGATTCTACGGAAAAAATACACAAGACGGCTATTTCACATTTTGTTTTTAAATACGAGCAAAGCTACAAATATCGCCCTGTTCATTCCTTGTTGGATGACTCTGTACGGGTGTCCAAATAAAAAGAACGCCGGCTGTATCTCGGAAACTATTTATTGCACAGCGTTGGGGAAAAATATTTTTAGTAAAAATGGTCAAGAGAAATAGCTGGAAATTATTTTTAAGTTTCTAAAACTACCGCGAGGTGACGCAACCGCGACGGTAAATTAAAAGTCCATTTTTTCTCCAAAATAACCTTCTATTATGTACAACTTTAATAACATCAGCAAAAACTCAAACCAATTCTGCATCAGTTTGGTTAAGGACTTTTTGTCGTATTTCCAATAATAAGGGTGGGGGAAGATGATAAATAACGCAACTTCAAATAGCTCTATCTTTCACATCTATTATCAAAAGTTTAAGGGGGTACTCGTTTGAAAGAAAATTTAAAATTCTTTTAAATAACGCCCTTTTCGCTGTCAGCTAGTTTGTGGTTCACCAATTAGAGGGCGTTGTTTAAAGAAAACTCGTTTTTTTGAGATTTTCTCGAGAAAGTTAAATACAATGGTATTATTTTTTATTGTAGGTTTAGAAGATAAAAAAATACCCACACTTAGGCAAAAACCGCGTTTTGAATTCTGCTTTCATTTTCGAGTTATTTTGACGTAACCTGTTTTTCAAATGATAAATATTATTAACAATTAATCAAAACAGTCTGCGATACAGTAAAAAATTAATTAGTGTAAAGCTAAAGAAAAATACTGGAAACTATTTTAAAATTTGTAACTCTAATTTAGATATTGGTCAAGTAGGCTAGGAAATGAAACAAGTTAAGTTGATAGTTGTCAGTTCCAATCCAATTTTTAAATAGGTGTTGCCTTATTAAAATCTAATCCCTATAAAAAATGAAAATTCCAAATAAAGTAGCATATAACATGCTATCAGTTTATTTGGAATGCAACCAAAACTCAATGGTTGCCTGTAGAATATACGCTCTGCGGTATCAAGAATAGAGACATTGCACAGCCTATTTGATCAATATTTAAATTAGAGTTAATAAATGCCCTAATTACCGCATTTTTATATTTTTTATTGTTCATTATTTTCTCTAGTATTTTTTTTTACTTTACAGTAATTATTCTTTTACTTTACCGCATATACTGTTTTATTAAATTGGTAATGTTATTTATCATTTAAAAAACAGGTTACTTAGACATAACTCGAAAACAAATGCAGATATCAAAACGCTGTTTTCGCCAGGGTGTAGGTATTTTTTCTTTTCTAAACCTACAATAATAAATTATATTGCCGTATTCAACTTTCTTTAGAAAATTTCGAAAAACCTAGTTTTCCTTAAACAACGCCTTCTTGTTGGTGAACCACAAACTAGCCGACACCGAAAAGGGCGACATTTAAAAGAGATTTAATAAATATGCATTATTTATTAACTCCCCCCCTCTATTCTTGGAAATACGACAAAAAGTCCAAAACCAAACTGATGCAAAATTGATTTGACTTATTTTATCAAAATTGTACCTAATACCAGCTACTTTTGGAGGAAAACCTTAGTTCTGTGTTTTTACCAAAAATCTTAGTAAAATAAATAAAACACGCTTGTTTTAAAGAATTAATTGATTCGTCCGTTACTTTGTGACAGTACATTTTAACTATGTAAAATAAAACAACTTGAACTTTGTTAAATGTCACGTGTATTAAAATATATGGCGTTACGGCCGTTTCGTAGTACAACTACATCTTCAAGACGCTTACAAGATTGAGATAAAACTAACTAAAATTAATAAATAAATACATTGATGGGTAAAAATTCCAGATGGTACGGGTAGGTTACGTTAGGTAGAATTTTACATTTTTATTAGCAGATACAACGGTATTGTTGTGTGTAAACCTTTTTTTATAGTACTTTGAAAGAGTGGAATTTCCTAGGTCTAATTGAGTATTAAGAAGATTTACAGTGTTGTCTTTTTTATGTTTATAAATTTCAATTTTCTCTAATAAATCTAATTTTTTGCCTTTTCTTTCTGTATGTAATATTTCTAAATTTGTTATATCGGGAAATGTATGGTTGGAATCTAGAAAATGATTGGCAAAATTTGAGGTTCTTTTCTAGTCTAAAAAAGCTTTATGTTCTTTATATCTAGTTTCGAAGTTGCGTCCGTCTGCCCCACATAGCACCATTGCACTCATTACATTTAAGCTTATAAACTCCTGATTTCTTATATTTGTTTTGTTTATCTTTAACATTAAACAATAGATTGGATAGACGTTAGATGATTTAAAAGTATTGAGACACTTTCTGTGGATAGAATACGATATTTTGTTAGAGATAGGACCTAGATATGTTAGAGATGGAACTTATTTTTGTTTTCTTTTTTTATATTTGGATAAATTAGTTATTGGCTATTGTTTTCTCTTTTTTGCTATAAGGCGGTCTATTCAAATTTGTGTAACCGTTATTAGTGCCGATAGATTTTATGGTGCCTAGTTCTTTAATTAGATTATTTTTAGACAGTGGTATGGAGAAGCTCGATGTATCATTGATCTGTACGCTGCTAGTTTGTGTGTTTTGGGGTGTAGAGAGTCATGGGGTATTGTGATATCTGTGAAAGTGGGTTTTCTATATATGTCAAATTCTAGTTTATTATCAGCGTTTTTGATATTTTAAGTCTAGAAAGTTTATTGAATTGTAATTTCGGTTTCAAGGGTGAATTTAATGTTTGGGTGTAATGAGTTAAGGTAATCTAGAGTCTGTCTAAGTTCATTTTCTGTTCCTGTGAATGCTAAAGAATGTCGTCTACATATCTATGCCAAAGAAAATGTTTTAGAGAATTGTGAATTAAGGAATGATTCTTCAAATTCAGACATGAATATTTCGGCTAGCAATGGGCTTAAGGGGCCATCGCTAAGCGTCTTTTTGTTTATATAATTGATTATCGTATTTGAAATAGTTTTCATTCATGCAAAGTTCCAAAAGTTGTAAGATTTCTTGTTGTAGTATTGGATTTACATTATTGTTTTTAATTTATTTGTTATTATGTTCAAGCAGTCGTTATTAGGGATGTTGGAGAACATGTTAGTGACATCAAATGAGCCTCATTTGATGTCACTAACATGTTCTCCAACATCCTAATACGAGCTTAACATAATACAATAAATTAAAAACAATAATGTAAATCCAATACTACAACAAGAAATCTTACAACTTTGGAACTTTCATGAATGAAAACTATTTCAAATACGTAATCAATTATATAAACAAAGACCGCTTAGCGATGGGCTCCCTTAAGCCCATTGCTAGCCGAAATTTCATGTCTGAATTTGAAGAATCATTCCTAAATTCACAAATTTTCTAAAAACATTTTCTTTTGGCATAGATATGTAGACGACATTCTTTAGCATTCACAGGAACAGAAAATGAACTTAGACAGACTCTAGATTACCTTAGCTCATTACACCCAAACATTAAATTCACCCTTGAAACCGAAATTACAATTCAATAAACTTTCTAGACTTAAAATATCAAAACGCTGATAATAAACTAGAATTTGACATATATAGAAAACCCACTTTCACAGATATCATACCACATGACTCTCTACACCCCAAAACACACAAACTAGCAGCGTACAGATCAATGATACATCGAGCTTTCTCCATACCACTGTCTAAAAATAATCTAATTAAGAACTAGGCACCATAAATCTATCGCACTAATAACGGTTACACAAATTATGAAATAGACCGCCTTATAGCAAAAAGAAAAACAATAGCCAATACACTAATTTATCAAATATAAAAAGAAACAAAAATAAGTTCCACTCTCTAACATATCTAGGTCCTATCTCTAACAAATATCGAATATTATCCACAGAAATGTCTCAATAGCTTTTAATCATCTAACCGTCTATCCAATCTATTGTTTAATGTTAAAGATAAACAAAACAAATATAAGAAATCAGGAGTTTATAAGCAAATGTAATGAGTGCATGGCTGCATGTGGGCAACGGGACGCAACTCGAACTAGATATAAGAACATAAAGCTTGTTTTAGACTAGGAAAAAGAACTCAAATTTTGCCAATCATTTCTAGATTCCAACATACATTCAGTATAACAAATTTAGAAATATTACATACAGAAAGAAAGGCAAAAAATTAGATTTATTAGAGAAAATTGAAATTTATAAACATAAAAAAGACAACACTGTAAATCTTCTTAATACTCAATTAGACCTAGGAAATTCACTCTTTTCAAAGTACTATAAAAAAAGGTTTATACACACAACAATACCGTTGTATCTGCTAATAAAATGTAAAATTCTACCTAACGTACTACCGTACCATCTGGAATTTTTACCCATCAATGTATTTATTTATTAATTTTAGTTAGTTTTATCTCAATCTTGTAAGCGTCTTGAAGATGTAGTTGTACTACGAAACGGCCGTAACGCCATATATTTTAATACACGTGACATTTAACAAAGTTCAAGTTGTTTTATTTTACATAGTTAAATAAAACACGATTTTTTAAATTAAATTTCAAACATTGTATGATAATTTCATGTACTTATCACCAATTTTGTATAAAAGAAGGGAAAAAAGGTGTAAATGAGTTTAATTTAATTGTCATATTTAAGAGTCTATATCTGGAAAATTAAACTTTGTCGAAAAAAAACTTACTTTAGAAGTGGCACTACGTATTGGTCTGTTGGGAGCTGCCGGAAAGATTATACTTGCCAACTCCTCAGAGCAGAAGTCGTGAAAATACGTATAAAAATGCGAAATATCACCAACAGCCCGTCGGTGGGTAAGAGAAGGAAGCTTTTCTGTAAGCCTGGTATCATTAATAAGACGAACAGCTCTTTTTTAAATGGAATCAAGGATGATAAGAGTTAAAGGAAACGCCATTCCCCAGACATGAGAACAATTCTAAAGATGGTCTGATTTGGAATACATACAGAGTATACAGATTAGACCAAGAGAAATACTTTCTGGCTCGAAATAGGAATCCAAGCTTTTTTGAAGCAGCTGAGGCTATGGATGTAATGTGTTTGTGCCAGTTAAGGTTATTCTCAAAAATAATGCCAAAATGATTAAATGACTTTCTCGCGACACCCAACATGACTGTGTCTTGGAGCATTAAACTGGACAAGATTTTTGAAGCCCAAAACAAGATTAGTTTAAGGTCTTCTAAAAGAGATATTTAAATTGACCCGCGCGTGTTTTCCAAATCAGGCCTATTGGCTGGCTTAAGAAATTCAATATAAGAGTGGAGAATACTATCGTCAGCAAAATTAATAATAGGATTGATTGTGAAAGAGAGATCGTTGATGTGAAGTAGAAACATAGTTGGTGCCCCGGGGCACCCCAGCATTAATTTAGGTAAAAGCTGGAAAGCTGACGTAACAAGTCACAAACAATAAACACAAAATAATAGTCACAATTTAATAAACACTAATCACTAAAATAAGGAGATTTTTATTAATCCAAAGAAATTCTGCAACCACAAAATAAAATCACACAAGGCAAAACAATCAAAATTAAAAGGGCGCGGCGCGTATGGTTTCATACGGCCGGACATTTTGTGATCAAATAGGCCAAAGTATTGGGCTTCCATAAATCTTTAAACTTTTTGGTTTGGCCACATTTGAAATCGGAGCTACCGGGAAGAATATTTACCTGTAGTGAAAAGATTCAGGAAGCTTTAGAGGCTAATTTTCCAGCCAGTGAAAAAAAATATAATATTTTTTTGCTTATACCTATGCTTTTCGAACGATGTAATACTTGTTGTACTTAAAGGATGTGACACTTTTACCTTCAATCTTTCTTAGGGCGTACACTTTTAGGGCCGCCATCAAATCAAAGCTTTTTCCTTACATCTTAATATACTTTAATAAAAGATATACTTGCCCGTTTTTTAATAATACTCGACACCAGTATAACCGATACGTAATAAAAAACATCCACACTCATTAGCAAAATCAAAGCAATACTTCTTCTAGCATATAAATACGCACTTATATTCACAACTACAGCTTGTATGAGAAAAAGAGTATTCATCGCTATAAACCCTCCGTAACATTTACTTAAAATATGCGTAGCTTCACTTAGAAGATTGTGAAGTAGGCGCAGCTGAGAAACAGTGTCACCCATAAAGCAATCAAACTTAACAGAATCAGAGAAATAGTCGAAGCAATACTTCTTAGAGAGAAGTGTTTCGTTGATCTGGTGAAATCCAATACTTATTTTTGCTGCGAAATAGGTATAGTAGAGGAAGGGCACTATATGCCACGCGCTCATAACACCAAAGCATATCGCGGCTCCTTCTCCGTGAGACTCAGTCTTGTAAATCTTGCTAATGAGTTCAGAAGATTTCCAGTAATACACTCCAACGAAAAGTACGTGCAGTACGATTGGTACAATGAATTTTGTGCTGACGTTGAAGATTTTAGATCGATGTATCTGAACCAAATACTTTTTTTGCTGCTTGTCGAACGTTTCCAGATGTTTGATTAACTTTGGTACGTGCTTTGCATGTCTGTAAAGGCAGAAATTAAAGGAGAATGCTGAACGGCAAAACATGGAGAATACTAGTGTTCCAATAAGGTTCTTGAAGCGACTGTCAACGTTAAATTCAAAACCGAGTTGTTGGTACTGGACTGCAAAAAGCGAAAGATATATAAATACCGAGTAAGCTGTAGTAATGCTTAAACGCTTATACTGAAGATTGAAGGCGTCTCGACTTAAAACGTTTCGGACAGGAAAATTTCCGGTTATTAGACCGATGAGAGCCAACCACCGAAAATCGGCGTAGAAGCCCATTTTAAATTGATGTACTCGCAAAGACTATTACTTGAACTATAATCTAAAACGTTCGTTTTCATGGGTACTTATCAGCCACTAATTTTAACTTTGGCATGATGTTAAACTAAAACACTTTTATTGTATAAGTATGTTGTAACAATATATTTATTAAGAGTATTTGCATAGATAATCAGATAACAAACAAACAAAGAATAACCAAACAGACAAGAAATAAGCATCATTCGGTAATTTGCCTAATGATACCCAAAAATGTTTTATTTTTCAAACGATTTGTATTTATTCCGATTCTGTTCTTTGTAATTTGTTCGTATGAGAACGGTAAAAATGGCGGCCGTATCGGGATGACGTTATTTTTGTCACCTAACGGCAGTCCTTTTGAAATAAGATTATTTGCATGTAGAGGAATGTAAATAGCGGCCGTATTCGGATGACATATTTGACGTGACAAAAAAACCCCCTAGCACACGTTCAACATGCTAAAACGGCCGCCTTTTAGCCACAAAGCTGGTCATATCCAAACGAACAAACACTGCCATCGGCAGCTGTCTCTGCATGACGTTAATCCTGTTAATAAGTTTATTATCAGCTTTTTCTAAGATTTTTGAGCTAGCCATGAGTAAAAGATTGGTTAATTTTTTAAAAGAATGTTGTTTGTTTAGTACTTGTCAGCATGGTTTTACTGATGGCAAATCGACACAGACCGCCATATTCGATTTTATGCATTTTATTGTGCAACAGCTTGAAATGGTGAATTAATACTGGGAATGTTATTGGACTTATCTAAAGCCTATGATTGTCTGGACCGGGGACTTCTAGTACGAAAATTAGAAATGTATGGTATAAGAGGAAATGCAAAAAAATGGCTAACGACATATTTAAATGACAGGAGACAGGTAGTAACCGTAACTAAAGACGGAAAAAGTTGTAAATCCAAAGAATTTTCAAATAGTGTAGGAATAGCACAGGGTAGCATATTGGGTCACATATTGTTTATAATATTTGTCAACGATTTGAATCTTTTAATAAACTCCTCATGTCAACATCTGGTTACTTATGCAGATGATACAAATTTAATTATTAGCAGTAAAAATTTGCAAGATCTAATTTTAAAAGCTAAAGAATTTTTTGATCTAGCTACAGAATGGTTTGCTAAAAACAAGTTAATTTTAAATAAGGACAAAACAAATATATTACTTTTTAGAACAAAACAATCCAATGTTTGCAAACCATCGCACATGACATTAGACTCAAAATTAGACAAGCCTGTTGGAATTTCGGAAAATGCAAAATTTTTAGGAGTGTATATTAATGAACATCTAGACTGGGCATGTCATATAAATAATTTAAGCAAAAGGTTAAACTCAATTTCTTATGGGATTCGAATCGTGGGCAAATATATGAATGAGAGTACTCTCAGGATATTATGTTTTGCAAATTTTGAATCTGTTCTTAAATATGGCATTATCTTCTGGGGAAAGGACAGTATGGTTCAGAGTGTTTTTGTTATTCAGAAAAGATTAGTGAGGATAATTAAAAAAATAGGCTATTTGCAAAGTTGTAGAACTGTTTTTAGAAAGTTAGGTCTAATGACTGTGTATGCTCTCTATATTTATAAATGCTTACTCTTTCTCTTTAAAAACAAAGATGCTTTTAACCAAGTAGCTAACCATAGATATGACACAAGAATGTCAGACCTTAGGTATCCAACACACAGGCTGACACTTACTGAGAAATGTCCCCAATATATGTGTATAAAATTGTTCAATGCTTTACCTGAGAGAATAAAAAAAATTGAATCAATTAATAAATTTAAAACTGAGATAAGAAAAATGTAAATAGATTTAGAACCTTATAGCTTAAGAGAGTACTGTCCAAATTTGTAAGTTTTTAGGGCTCTGTGAACCCTTTGTTTGACGTCATTTCATTTTGTGTTATATGTTATATGTATCATAATTTGAAATAAATATTATTAATCACGTTAGTCACCTGGAAAAAGCGTACATCAGAAGAGAGCTCTCAGCAATTTTAACATTACCGATCCTGTTTCCTGCAAAAATGTAGCACACTTTTAAACATGAAACAGGATTTTTTTTTAATTTCTGGAGAAGTGTAACAGTACTTATACTTACCCTTTTTTTAACTATATTTCCTGCCACCATCATCACTGTGAAATACAAGAAATCTATTATTGCTAGTGAAACCAAACTAAAATCCCTATTAGCGCCTATATACGCAGTAATATTTAACACTACCTCCATGATGATACAAATACTATTAACAGCAATATACATTCCATAACATCTGCTTAAAATATGGGTCGCTTCAGACAGAAGATTGTGAAGCAATCGCAGATCCGATAGTGTTTTCCCCATGGCATCGTCGAACTTGAGAGTTTCTGAAAAATAGGTCGAGTAATATCCTTTGTGGATTATTGTATGGTTAATTTCGTGAAATCCAGCTGAAATTTTTGCGCAAAAAAATACAAAATACAAAGGTGGAAGTAAGATGTTTATGTTCACACAACCAAATAAAAATCCTGCCCATTTTTCATCAGCTAAACTATTATTAGGAATATTATAAATTCTTTGAATTGAATTTGAAGAGCCTGTTAGGTAAATATTTCCGATGGCAAGGGTGAGAGCCATGGGAACTATCACTTCCACTCCTACAAGGTACTTCCTGGAATGCTTCTTGTAAAACAAAAGTCTTTCCCGTTCTTTCTCAAAGGAGACCAAAAGTTTAACGAGTTTTGGTACTTGCTTGGCATGGCGAAATAAACAGAAGATGAAGCAGAAGCTCGAACGGAAAAACATAAAGAAAATAAGAAATTCCAAAAGCTCATGGTAACGATTTTCAATGGAATATTGGAAGCCGTACAGGACATATTGGCTATAGAAGAAGTTGAGATATGAAGCTATAGAGTATAGCATCGCCCAACTGAACACTTGATATCTTAACTTCGAAACGTCTTTACTAAAGACGTTTTGAACTGGAAGATGACCGGCTATTTTGCCGAAAAGAAGTAACCACCGAAACCTTTCGTAGAACTTCATTTTTTGTAATAACCACACGCAGTCACATTAAAAACTGATTACTTTATAGAACTGTCAATATGATAAGTGCGTTGTTATAACAATGTAATATACTTTTCATGTAAAGAGTAAATGGAACATATTTTTGTTTGTATAACAAGAATTGACGTATGTATGATTACTTTGTTACTGATAAGGAATAAAGTGGTTGATTTGTGTTTGTTAGGATAATTATGGTCATATTACCAGAAAGTTTAAAGTAAACTCGAGCATATTGTTTTTTTTAAGTGGGAAGCGGAAGCTGGTTTTACCAACATAAAAGGTTCAGTTGACTCAAAAATAAAATCTAAATAGTAGTTCATTTCTAATAAGTGGCTTGCATAAAGCTTTTAAATTTTATTAATTACCGCAATCTTTAACAGTAGGTTCAAAGAAATAAAAAAAAATGCAGTTCAGCCATCTACTGTCTCTCGGAGAAAGGAAAACCGTATAATAAAGAAGTCTAAAACTCCTCATTCTCTGAATATTTCTGTAAATAACAATGTTGGACTCGTTAAAAAAAATTGCGACAATAATCTTACCCTAATTACTGTAATAACCTTCTATACAGGGTGGTTTTTTTTCGTTGGTATTATAGGGTATATGCTAAATGGTAAGAGATACAAAAAAAAACTAAGATACCTACACGTCCTGTTCTCTTTTTTAGTGTTTAGTTTAATGACGCAATCAGATCTACGCTAACTAGATTGCTTTAAAAGATATACGGCCGAGTGATGATCGCGTTGTTAAATTTAGCAATGGACTTAGCAGTTGTTAAAAGTTAACAGCGGTTTAGAATGTTTAACAAAATGTCAGATTTTGACAGGTTGCCTACTAAAATCATTGAATATCACTGACAATGACGTTTTGTTAAACATTCTAAACCGTTGTTAACTTTTAACAATTGCTAAGTCTATTGCTAAATTTAACAACGCGATCATCACTCGGCCGATAGGGTGATTCTCAAAATCTGCCGGTTTTTATTATCTCGCATAACTCGGTTATTTATGGAGATGTAGAAAAACTTTAAATACAAAAGTTTTATAACTTTTTACGTAGAATCCAGTGGCGTACTTTAAAAGATATTTTAATTTTTGAGATATTATCGAAATAAGCTTGTTCTTAAATGGGACATCCTATATCTGAGTATCTCAAAAAATTGCATTTTTTCTTGCGATTGCAGCAATATATAACACTATATTTTGCTTTTGTCCTAAATAGCTAAAATACCAAAAAATATTATTTTTTTAGTGGGCCATGAATTACATCTTCTAAACGTTTGTTTTGTTTGTTTACGTGTCAAAAAATTCAATAAAAGTGAAGTATTGGTTTTCGCATTCCGTTTTCAATTATAAGTACTATAATTTTTTTTTTCAAAATTGTCTTAAATGAATATTTTTCAAAACTATGAAAAGTTAAACATGTTTAAGTGCTATATTGAGAGTAATAAAAATAGGGACGCAGCTTTAGAGTTGTATTTTGAGCGTTATCCGGAGCGACGACAGCCAGAAAAAAAATATTTCAAAAATTGTATTACAATTTAAATGAGTATGGATCATTTAAAAAACCAAGAAGTAAGATTTACACTAAAAAAATAGAGAACGAGATGAAATAAATACATTAGCTTGTGTTGCTCCTGATCCGATGGTATTTAGCCGTAATATTGAGAAACATATTGGCACAAGTAAAACTAAAGTTTTCAAAACGTTAAGAAAGTATAAGTATAAACCATACAAAACAAGAAAGGTTCCAACTTACATCCTGGGGATGAAAATCGGCATTTAAAATTTTGTCTTTGGTATTTGGAACAAATTTATCGGAATCCAAATTTTTTTCAAAATATAATATGGACTGACAAGGCTTTTATATCTTATAGCGAAGGAATTTTTAATCGACATAACAGTCGATATTGGTCAAACATAACTCCTCATCAGATGGTCGCCAGGATACAACAAGGACGGTTTGGGCACCGAACAATAACTTTGACTCTTGTCTTTGTTCAGTGGTTTGGGTTCCATGTATGGGTGGCGCTGTATCAAAACAGAGTATTTAACTACATGATTTTAAATGACAATTTAAATGCGGTATGATACATCCAAATTTTGGAGGAATGTGTAATACTTGACTTGGGTGACATGCCATTAGCTGCAAGAAATAATGTTTATTTTCACCAAGACGGTGCTCCAGCCCATAATAGCCATGTGGTAAGGCACTTACTAACTGTTAATTTTGGCGAAAATTGGCTTGGTACATATGGACCGAAGAGGTGGCCTCCGCGTTCCCCCGACCTAACGCCACTAGACTTTCATTTTTAGGGATTTATTAAAAATAAAATATACAAAATCCGAAGTAATACTGTTAGAGAACTTGGAGCAAATTTTATTAATTGTATTGGAGAAGTGCCAAATATTCATATCTATAACGTCACTCGTGCAGTTACAAGCCGAGCCCAAAAGTGCATTTAACAAAATGGAAGACAATTTGAGCACCTTTTGTGTTTAAGCACATATGCTAATTGTTAAAGGTAATAGGGAACTTAAACATGTTTTTATTCGTTTTTTGTAGTTGTAGTTGTTGGTGTTGTTGTTTTAGTTTTTTAGTGTTTTAATATTATTGATAGTGTTAGTTGTTAGTATTAACTGGGTTTTTAATATACCATTATATAATAATAAGAATAAAATTATTCAACCATGACCAACTAAAAAAAATGGTATTTTAGCTATTAGAACAAAGCAAAATATTAAGTGTTATATATTGTTGCGATTGCAAGAAACAATGCAATTTTTTAAAATACGCAGATATAAGGCGTCCCATTTAAGAAAAAGCTAATTTCGATAATATCTGAAAAATTAAATCATCTATATATTTTTTTATGTACGCCACTGGATTCTACGCAAAAAGTCATTAAACTTATGTATTTAAAGTTTTTATTTATCTCCATAAATAACCGAGTTATGGGAGATAATAAAAACCGGTAGATTTCGAGAATCACCCTTTATCTTTTAAAGCAATCTAGTTAGCGTAGATCTGATTGCGTCATTAAACTAAACACTAAAGAAGATAATGGGACATGTATTTTAGTTTTTTTGTATCTCTCACCACTAGCCTATATACCCTATAAAACCAACGAAAAAAAAAAACATCCTGTACATTGCCCATTTTGTGTACGCTACCCACTTTTTATATTTACATTGTAAAATTTATCTTCTAATATACATATTCTTAGTTCATCACAATCATCACTTAAAAGTGATTTTTTTTTCAGTTATACGTATAGTTCGTGCTTTACTATAAGTAAAAGTCCCTTTTGCGTAAAAAATTTCGGAACATATTGCCGTGTGTGGGAATAACAAAAATGTTGCCCCCCATTTTTACGCTGACAGTCTTTTGGGCCGAATCAAGAGGAAAGTTTTAAGCAAAATAATGTATGTTTCAATGGTTTTTGGGCTGTTACCGGCGTCGATTGTCTGGTAGTTCGCATACTGTCAACCAGGAAGCAACTTCTGAAGATGCCAACCGCTCGTGTTGGCAAAACGTCAAGTCAATCAGACAATCGATGCCGGCCTAACAGCCCAAAAACCATTGAAATTACTAAACATATAAAGCTCAAAATTGTTAGTGTTAATTTTTGGGCACAATTAATGAAATCATTTTTACTTATATTCTTTCTAGTGCTAGACTTATTTCTGGAAATTTTTCCAAAGAAACGCATTTTTTCTTCAAATTTTCACTAGTTGCAGACGAGGGAAAATTTTCTAGAATAATGCGTGACATGGGTTACGGCTAATTGTTTTTAAACTTTTCATAGTGATAGATCTCAACACGCTGATCAAAAGTCTCCCCCGTGCACAAAATCCGAAACATCCCTTAACCCCTCAAAATAACCCTTCAAGGTCACTGGGAATTTTTGTTATGAAAAATGGGTTATAATAATTGGCCGAAACCCATTTTCCATAACAAAAATTCCCAGTGACCTTTAAGGGGTTGTGGGGGTTTTCGGATTTTGTATCACTATGCAAAGTTTGAAAACAATTAGCTTTAACCCATGCGATGTTCTTTCAGGACATTAAGAGTGCATTTACGCTACACCTTAGGGGTCGGGCGAAAGGACGTGGAGACGGTGGGCGGAGACTAACAAACTTTCACACCACAATTTTCGTATAGCCGCATTAAATATATTATATTTTATTGAGGTTCTTCCAAATTCGGTGTATCGATGCGATGTTGTTTCCGATTGCAAGCCTACAGGAGATAACCTTTTTCGGTACCTATTTTTCACTTAAATGACATAAATTATACACCATTTTAAAGGAAAAGAAATAATCTATGCCTCTGCTGTAGCGGATTTTTGAAATATGACTCGAGTTAAGAGAAAATAGTATCTAAACATAATCGATTTTAGGGTGACTTTCACTCAAGGAAATATTAAAACCTAAATCCAAATTTAAAAAACTATTACAGCAGAAGCCTAGATTTAAGTGTTGGCTTTCATATGGTTTTTGAAAATTATCGATAACTTATACCGTTTTTGAGAAAAACATTATGCCCCGAACCCCAAATTGGATCCAATTTTCGCGGCGCGAATGGACTCTTAATTTAAGGACGCCGGCGATTTGGTAAGAAAATTTTACACCCAAAAAGCAAAAAGTATTTAAAAAATATAATAAAAAAATCTGACCAGCTGTCAGAAAAAAATTCCACTTATTAATTTTGAGCGCCTACCAAAGCAGAAGAAAAAAATCCGAACAATTTGAAGGTTGTTATGGTTAACTGGTAAAATAAAATTGTCTAATTGGCTTAAAGTGACATGTGTGAAATTTTCGGAAAAATTGTTATACGAGTCAAACAGCTCCAAAGTAAACTAAGAACTAAAATTGTTGTCGTTTTACTTACCCGTTTTTGAATTTTTTCCGCTACTTCAATTGCAATTATCACTATCAACGTATTGATCACAGTTAAGAAAAGCAAATGAAAATCATTATGCGCTGCATAAAAGTAGCAACTAAGATTAAAAACGACTACTACAAGAAAAAAGATTTTCTCTATGGCCAAAAAACTACCAAAGCATTTGCTCAGTTCCATCGTGGCCTCAGAAAGCATGTTGTGAAGAACCCTAATCTGAGCAAGTTCTGAACCCATATCGGAATTAAATTCGTGCATTTTGAAAAGATCACTGTAATCAGCAGAATAAGTTTTTACTGTATTGTTGATTTGTTTAAAGCCTTGAGCTATCACCACTGAAAAATAGATGTAGTAAAAAAATGGCAATATATGCCAAAAAGAGAGATGACCAATCACAAAAGAAATTGGGAATTGAAGATTGTCTTGGCTATCTTTAGGATATATTTCTTGAACTAACTGCATGGTTACTACACAGTATGAATTAGCAATCAGGAAGAAAGCTACAATGGGCCCAACTATTCTCATTAGGACACTTTGATTGTGTGTTTGTCGATGTTGTAACAGAACCTCTCTCTTCTTTTGATAAAAAGTGTGAAGAAGTTGTATTAATCGTGGCATTCTTCTGGCATGAAGAAATAGAGTAAAAGAAAAAGAAACTGCTGATCGGCATATTATAATATGGATTAAAGCTCGAACAAAGGTTTCCGCTAATGTAAGTGCGCGTTGGTTCCAGTAAGGAGCTAACAGGTATATTGCAAGAACCATTCCGTATTCGAAACAAAGAGAATATATAAAACTGAAACTCCAACGCTTGTATTTTAGTTTAAACGGATCAGAACTAAGCGCGTTTTCGAGAGGAAAGCTGCAACCGATTTTCCCGAGGATGGCCAGAGGACGGAAATAGTAGTAAAATTCTGGCATTTTTATTAGTAAAAAAACTTTCATCAATAATGCTTTATCACTACTGCTGTCACTCAAAGGGAAACAACTTCGTAATGGGTTGGGGGACATTATATCTAATCAAAGTTAATGGAGATTGCATGTATGTATGTCAATGACTAAAGAAGAATGTTTTATTTGATTTCCTTAAATACTTATTAGAGAATAAAAATTTTATCCTTCGTAAAAATTGATTTATTGAAAAAAACATCCGGACACCATTGTGGCAATGACTATAAGAATATACACTTTAAAGTTCCAACTTTATGAAAAACATATTTGTAGGGTTATCTCGACAAATAGGAAATCGAACTGAAAAATACGT
Source organism: Listronotus oregonensis (assembly GCA_019359885.1). Taxonomy (NCBI): domain Eukaryota; kingdom Metazoa; phylum Arthropoda; class Insecta; order Coleoptera; family Curculionidae; genus Listronotus; species Listronotus oregonensis. Next base: position 206,969 of record JAHBCN010000144.1, read on the forward strand.
TAAAAATTTTTAAAAAAATATGCCAACGTTTCGGTAACAAATCGGTCACTGTTACAAGACATAAAAAATTTAAAACAATTATATAAAAATCAAAATTAAAATTATGTATGCTTTTCTAATTATGGAAATTTGAGGAGAAATTGAACCATACATTTTTGGCTTATTCAACAAATAGGCAATAAATTTAACATTGGTGCTGTCTGTAAAACACAAAACACTATTAGTACAGGATTGGGGCCATCCATAAACCATGATCGCATTTTTCATGCGTTTTTACCCACCCTCCCCCATGTATCGTTATGTGGAATTTCGTAGACTCCCCCTCCCGAAATGTGGTGTGCTGGTAACATTTAAGCTCAAAAAATTATTAAATTAGTCGCATTAATAAAATAAGTGTGAGTACTATTTTATAAATTAATTTTTAAAATAGGTTTTATTTATTTAAAAAGTAAATTAAGTATTATGATTGTACGCATTGACTTGTAGCAGGGCAGTGGGGGAACTTAAGGATGCGAGCGAAAGGGGTACTAGAGCGCTAGACGTTCTGAAGACTCGTATGCGATAAGTGCCGAACGGCACACGCCATTAGCCAGTGCGATATTTTTAAAACAAGTATAATAAAATATATTTCTCAGCGTTACGGTTCGCACCGACCCTCCCCCCACGTAACAGCACATAAAATGAGAGAATATCCCTTCCCCTGTAAAGACAGTTACGTGGTTTGTGGATGACTCCATTTAAATAACAAAAATAAAACCATTTAATATAAATAAAACTCCAAAGAATATTTTTTTATAAATTCTCTTGCGAATATAATACATTTTTTATACAGGGTGTTTCCAAAGTAGTCTAAAATATACTAATTGTCTCCAAAGCAGCCTCCTCTCCGATTTTGACCAAATTTGGTATACGTGGGTTTTTTGAGGCGATGATTACGAATCTGAAAAAAATTTTTTGGCAACGTTTCTTTTTTGAGATATTTATCATTAAAGTTGAAAATCAAACTAACCTTATTTACACTATTCCTCCTTCTTTTTGCACAGAAGTCTTAATTTTTACACTAAATTGGCACAGAATATTTCACAAACTCCTTTTAAAAACTTGTTTTTTTATTTATTTTAAACCTTTTTTTCGTTTAATTGCAAACCTCCACTTTCACACGCCGCAATGTGGCCGCAACCATGTATACACTAGACATTTTATAAGCCAAGATGGCAGCTGCCTTTGAACTTGATAGTTCGCAATTTAATGGAAAAAAGGTGTAAAATAAATAAAACTACAAGGTTTTAAAAGGTGTTTATAAAATATTGTGTGCCACTTTAGTGTAAAAATCAAGAATTGTGTACACAAAAAAGGGGGAATATAGTGAAAATGAGGTTAGATTTATTTTCAAATTTGATGATGAATATCTCGAAAACGAAACGTTTCCGAAAATTTTTTTCAGATTCGTAATCAGCGCCCCAAAAAACCCCGTATACCAAATTTGTTCAAATCGGAGAGGAGGCAACTTTTGAGATAATTACCTAAATATTAAAGGTTTTTTATATAAAAAAAAGGTTCATATGACGAGAAATATCGCCTTTTTAAAATACAGGGTGTTGAATTTTATTATTGTTTTCGACTCAAACTTTAGGTGTTAACGGTATTGGTTACAGAGCATGTTTTAGTGTAAACAAACATTTAATCGCTTTACCAAGGCGTGCGCGGAGGCATCTTGGTTTTTGATGACTAGTAATTTTATATTTATATGATATTTTCATCTTTTTTTTCCTGGTCATTATAACATGCTCAAAAATAGGCAAAAAACAGCTTTTTTGCGGTCCCCTTTGTCCCCTTTAAAAATGTATAATCTTTATCTGAGTATCGCCTGAGAAGCTCAATATAGCTATTTTTGTTCCGTAATCAACAATCTGGAAATAATGATTTCCTCGACGATAGCGAGACCAATTTGTACTGTTTGTGACATTCAAGTACAGAATTCTTCTATTGGCAATAATACCAACAGCTTAATATTTACTAATAAAATGCATCTAAAGGCTGACACACCAAATTTGACAATACCCATACTTATTCTCAAATAAAAACTAAAGCACACGACTTCCCGACCTGGACCCTATCAAAGGTACTAAAAAAAATTAAATTTCATGATTTAATCTTCCATTTCCATTCAGTTTTTTAAAGCTTACTGACTAATTGGTCATATACCATTTGCAAAAAGGGTTGAGACTTAATTGTTAAAAATATAGAACTAATGTAACCCTTCACTAATAGTACTTTCTTGGACTTCCAATTCTTTTTGTTTTTAATTTATCAATATTTTGGTTGATATGTAGCTCCGATTGTTAGTTGAAAAGGGGGCGTCCATTAATTACGTTAGGTGATTTTGTCAATTTTTGGACCCCCTCACCCCTTGGTAAGATGTCGTGAGATTTGACTTCACTCCAATACGCATATTTTAGAAAGGAGGTGGGTAAAGATTGGCCTTTTTTCGCCTATAATATTCATGAAAATTTAAACTTTCAATTAAGGCCCGATTATTATATTAATAATAAGTTCAAGTACTTTATTTACATCTAGAATGATTTGATAAAAAAAAGCAAAATGGCAAGTACCAAAACTTTCAAACTTGCCATATTAAGTGAATTTTTGCCATTTAAGACGTTTTTTTCATCATTTATGTTAAAAAATTTCCTAATGCGCTTAACGCACGAAAATAAATAAATGTATTAAAGAGAAAAAAATATTCTGGTGCACAAAACGCATCATATATAATTTTTTAAAGTAAAAGATCAAAAAACGTCTAAAATGGCAAAAATTCAATAAAGTGCCAGTTTGAAGGTTTTTTTGGTACTTGTTATTTTTATTTTTTTATCAATTTATTCTAGATGTAATTGAAGATACTTGAACTTATTATAAATATAAGAAATGGCCTAAATTAAAACTTTGAATTTTCACGAATTTGATGGACGAAAAAAGGCCGATATTTGCTTACCTCCTTTGACGGTTACATAATACGCAAATGCAATGTCTACATACTTTCAATAAGAGGTTTAATGTAACAAGCGGAATATTGCTTAACATACAGACAAGATTTCTGCCCTTCCTGACAAAAACTTCAGATTAGAGATAGAAAAACTAAACAAATACTAATGCATAAATTTACTTACCCGCTTTTGAATTTTTTGTGCTATATCAGTGGCAAATAGAGCGATGATCAAATTTATAACAGTTAAAATAATCAAATATATGTCATGATGTGCGGCATAAAAATAGCAACTAATATTAATAACCACACCTGCGATAATAAAAAATTTCTCAACTGATATCAAACTACCAAAACATTTGCTCAGTTCTACAGTTGCTTCTGTGAGCATATTATGGAGGACTCTAAGTTGAGCAAGCTGCGAACCCATTTGAGAATCAAAAGCATGCGCTTTGTATAATTCAGAGTAATCACCACAATAAGATTTAAGAATCAGTGTATTGTTAATCTTTTTAAAGCCTCTAGCTATCACTATTAAAACATAAATTAAAATCATAGAAGGCACAATATGCCATCCAGATAAAATACCCAATAGGATACAACCACTTATTTGAATTGTGTCAGGTGTGTCCTGGGAGTATATCCCCTGGATAATCCTCACAGTTGAGAAGGCATAGATTAAGGAAACTATAAGAACAGTCGTTATTGGGCAAATTGATCTAATAATTACATTTTGACAGTTTGTACGCGTACGTTCAAACAAAATATCTTTCTTTTTTCGATCAAAAGTATGTATGAGTTGTATAAGTCGAGGCATTCTTCTCGCGTGAACAAACAGATTAAAAGAAAATGTCACAGTTGATCTCACTATTATTAAAAACACCAACGCCTGAATAAACTTTGAAGCCACTGTAGGCATGTGGTAGTCAATGGATTGTTGTGCTAAGAATATGATGACAACAGCTCCGTATTGAAAACACAAGGAATAAGCGAAAGTAAAGCTCAAACGTTTGTATTTTAATTGAAACGGATCAGAACTGAGAACGTTTTCGAGAGGAAAGTTGCAACAGATTTTCCCGATGACGGCCATAGGGCGAAAAAATGAGTAAAATTCCGACATTTTTGCTAGCACAAATCGCTTTAACACTACTGCTTTTATTCAAAAACAACTTTTATAGATATTAGAGGAAAAGTGACTTTATCTGTAATCAAAATTAATGCTTTTTGCTTGTAAATACATATAAAAAATGTAAAAAACAAATGGCTTATTTATGTTGTGTGATAATAATCAGTACTCGGTGGAAATGAGATCTTCTCAAAAATGCTGTATAAATCGACACTTTTTTGGTAATATTTTATATAAATTTATCTCTTTAAGAAGAGCATGACTACAACAACGTTTTCATGACCGGTTGCACCAAAATCACCTTAAATAGATCTTTACGAAGATGCTCTTAAAGTTAATTTCAACTTAGAATTTTGTGGCTTTAACTATTGGATTATTATTGCAACTTAACTAAGAGTATTAGAAAGAGGCAACGTTTCATCTTCCTCCTTTTTAGTTATGCGAATAACCAAAATAAATTAATATTACACATGTAATAAAATGATAGTAATATAGTAGTAATCCTACGTAAATTTTTGTACATATTAAATCTTTAAGATTTTTGTCAAAAGTTTTCACGACGGCGTCATTTTTTGTTATCTTAAGACAGACCACGAAGGCTAAAGCCTAAGTGCTGACGTATCGAGGGTATCTGAAGGGTGGTAACAGGGAATTTATTCACACAAGACTTAAATATTTGGAGATTTGGGGAAAAAGCATAAACTTCTGCGGGTAGCAGGCTCCATAGTCTGGACACTCTAGGGATAAAGGAACGAACAAAGTGGAAAGTCGAGGCCTTTCAAGTTGGACTGTAAAAGGATGCATAAAATGGCACTACGCGTTGGTTTGTTGGGAGCTGCCAAAGGAGGAATTATACTGGCCAACTCTTTGGAGCAGAAGCCGTGAAAATGCCTATAAAAAAGGGATAAATCCCCTACAGCTCATCGGTGGGCAAGAGAAGGCAGCTTTTCTGTAAGTGTGGGATCATTAATAAGACGAACAGCTTTTCTCTGAATGGAGTCAAGAATGCTAAGTGTTGTAGGAGACGCCATTCCCCAGACGTAAGAACAATATTCTAAAGAGATTCTGATCTGGGATACATACAGAGTATACAGATTAGAAGGAGAGAAATACTTTTTGGCTCAAAAAAGGAATCCAAGCTTTTTTGAAGCTGCTGAGGCTATGGATGTAATGTGTTTATGCCACTTACGGTTATTCTCGAAAGTAACACCTACAAGATTAAACGATTATTTGTTCTGTCGAACTTGGCCGCTCATATGTAACGGATGAGCCATGACTGACTTTTTTCGCGATAGCGAACATGACTGTGTTTTGGAGGCATTAAACTGGACAAGATTTTTGACGCTCCAATCCAAGATTACTTTAAGGTTTTGTGAAAGAGATATCTGCATTGACCTGCGCTTGTTTTCTAAATCAAAATTACATGTTAATACTTTTAAAACTTTTTTTCATTTTGCGGACAATACAAAATAGGTCGTTGGTTTGTGATGTTTTGTTGTTAAATTCAAAATAAAATGGAAACGAAAAGATCGGGGCACCCAACTTTACGATTATTAAGATTATTATTATATTAATATTAAAGTAATAAAAATTTACCGTTCGTATATTTTTCTTGAAAATCTATTTAATATCACATCTATATTATCAAAATCCATAGCATCATCAATTAAAGAATACATTTTTCATAATTTTTACCAAACTAATTATTTAAAACTACAAACAAAAAATAAATAAAGAAAAATATTTGTCAAATATGTCAAATCAAATCTTCCAATGTCAAATTACTTAAGGGATCACTAAGTACATAAAATCCTAAACTTAAAGTATGTTACCTGTATGAGGTGACACTATTTTATTGTACTTTTAAACAAATTATAAATTTACAAAATATTGTATGAGCCTAAAAACAAACAACCAGTTTAAATTATGGTAAGCTTTTACTTTTTTTGACCCTCGCCGACTTCGATAATTTTTTTGCATACGGAGGCGCTGATTACAAATCTAAAGTAAGTTTTTTCGACCTTTTGTTTTCCAGATATCGATCCTTAAATACGATAATTTAAATAGACTCATTTACACTATCTTGCCTTCTTCTTTTATCACAAAATTGGTGATAAGTACAGGGTGTCCCATTTTGGGTACTTTTGCGGGGTATCTCCGTTATTTTTAAGGTTAGCGGGATGCGGTTTTCGCGACAGTGTACTACTTTTTCGTAAAGCTAAAGATGCCGTTAACGAACTTTTCATAGCCCCTTTAGTTTTTAAAATACTGGGCATTTTTAAAAATATTGCATTTTGGGACCCCGCTCGTATCTCCGTTATCCTTCAACTTATCGAGAGGTAAAATAACATTACTATAGATTTTTTTTTCGTAGAATGCAGTGGTGTAGATAATTTTTGTTGCATATATACTATTTTTGAGTTATAAACCAAACTTATGTTTTTTAAAATGGTACACCCTGTATATTTATAGACTATAAAATTTGTATTTATTTTACCGTTTCAAAAATATATAATAGTATGCACTTTTTCTTAAAAACATGCAAATAAATGACAATTTTCTAAAAGTAAATGCACTTAATGTTGTGCAACAAAATAAAAAAAGCTGTGAAAGTATAGTTAGTTTGCATTTAGAATTTAATGATGTGAACTTTACACATGGTAATAAAGAATTATGGAAGTCCGGACCTGACCTACTGTTCCTTGCGCAAACACTGATGCCATCATCATAGATGGTAGTGGCGCAAATTCCGCGGGGCCTCTTCCCCTATTCCCGCTGCCACGCACGCCTGAACAATTTTGTTTTACAGCATTGGCCTTCAATAAACCTTCAAACTTTCTTGATTAAAGATTTTTCTTGTTGTGATACACAAAACACTTGACAGTACATCTATTTTACTTACTCTTTGTTGAATCCGGTGTGAAATCTCAATGGTGCACCATGAAATAACCATATTAATCACTGTTAGAGTTATTAAATGCCCATCATGATGATATTCGAACACAAAAACGCTTATATTTACAACGAATGCGACTATTATAAACAGTTTGTTAATGGCAATAAAATTACCAAAACATTTACCAAGCTCCACAGTCGCCTCGGAAAGCATATTGTGAAGAACTCGAATTTCTGCAATGGTGTCTCCCATATCATCGTCGAATTTAGGCATTTTCTCGATGTTATAATAGTCTCCAGCGTACTTTTTGCTTTTTAGAGTTTCGTTGATTTCTCTAAACCCGCGCCAAATTTTAAAGCTGAAGATTAAATAATACAAACTGGGCACTATATGCCAAGTTGCTTCGAGCCCGAAGAACTTAGCGGCAGTGAAAATCGTACCTGTATTTGTCCATGAAGGATATACATTTACTAAAAACTCTGCTGAATCGGTGCAATATCTTGCAGATACCACAAAACTTATGCATAATGGAAGTACGATCCTAAAAATCATATTGATATAGGTACTTCCATCTCCTGTGATTAAAATATCCTTTTTCTTCTGGTCGTACTTGTGCAACAGCTGAATCAATCTGGGCATTCTTCTAGCGTGGACAAAGAGGTTAAGAGTAAAAACCGTCAAAGATCTGACCATCATAAAGATCACCAGAAACTGTAGAAACATATGGACAGCACTGCTCAATTGAAAATCCAGGCCCGAGAAGTAAAACATGAAGAAAAGCCAGCTATAATGCCATACATGCGAGTACACGAAGTTGAAGCTCCATATTTTGTAGTGGAGTTGTTGAGGATCGGCGTTTAACACGTTGGTGATGGGGAAACTTCCGAAAACACAGCCGATAACCGCTATGGGGCGAAAATAATAGTAAAATTCGTGCATCATGAACCATACTAACCAAAATTAATGTAAATTGTAGTTTCAAAATGCATATATTTTTAGAGTACCATATGTTTATATAGATTAAACGTATGTATATTTAATGCAATGCTAAGATAATTATGTTGTTATCGAAAAAGTATATTATTTAAAAGCAATTTATTGTAGATGGGAATTAAGGATGTCCTTTCCTAGCCCTGTAGAAAAAGTCTGATAGATCCAAATAAAATACGATGTTTGATTGGAAGTTATGATAAACTATTGTATTTTTGAAACAGCAATTCCGGATACTTACGGATTGACGAAGAATTCATGTTTTTTGTATAGTTGTTCATGGGATTATGATCAAAAAAATGGAAAGAAAAGCAAAATGAAGTATCAGCAGTTCCGACTTATTGTTTTGCTAAAGAGATTACTGATGAATTCATAATGTTTTTTTTTATGAAAATTTATCAGAATTTCTATTTGGTCATTTTTCGATCCAGATAGACCTATTAGGATTTCTTATTAAAACCTAACATTTTCTATCATGCTTTTTCCACAGGGAGGGTAGAAGTGCACGTTTCGAGAGGCAGAAACTACAACAATTCAAAGTATTTAGGTGATATAATCTTTTATTAGTTAATGTTAATAAAAATTAATGATACTAAACCGTCTGCGGAGAATGGCATATCTGTGCATAACCGGCGCCCTAAAAAGCATGTCCTTATAGCAACTGGCCCAAACAACAGAGTTACTCTAATGTGGCTGCCAGGACATAAGTGAGTGGAAGGCAGTGAACTAACCAAAGACCGCAACCTTACTGGGGCACAACTAAAGGTCACCTGTTGAAAGAACTCACGTACTGAATAAAGTTTATACACTTACTTAATGAAAAGGGATAAATAGAGACTAACTGGAATGATGCTACATGCCAAAGACAGGTGGGGATTCATTTCACAAACGCCTAAGTATACTAAGAAGCTATATTAGAGCTTCCAAAAGACAAACAAAATAGTCACTAAATTCCTAACAGGACAGGGCTCTCTAAGGTATCACATCAAAAAGATGGGTGAAAATGAACCCTGTAGGTTTTGTGATAGATAAAGCAAATCCGCGGAATATATACTATGCGAATGCATTGAATGAATACGCCCAATATCTAGAAGGAGCCTTTTGACTCCTGAAGATATAAAAAAACTTGAACGCCAAAACGTCTCCAACTTCGCGAAAAGTTTGGGAATTAGGGGAACAAATAATGTCGGGTATCCACAAAAGATTTTCCTAGGTCTAAGTAATGCTACTCGTATGTTAAGCCGAGTAAACCATTATTTACAATGCAATGGTATGGAAACTATCCTGGGTTTCACCCTCCTCCTCTCAATATATTATCATAGCGAGAGGCCATCAACAGCGCTCACAGAATAAGAACTATTAGGAAATGAAAACAGCATCCTGGGAAATATGGTGACACAAGAGCAATGGAGATTATCGATTAACAGTTCTTGGGAATGAGATCAGATCACATGACCGCTGTCTATAACTTTGATAAACCATATAAAGTCATCTGCGAATCTCACATATGGACAACGGGAATACCTCTAACACTTTCCAGAGGTCTGAATCACAAATAGATGATGTACCTATTTGGGGCAAGGTCTAGACCGACTTACAACTTTTCATTGGGAAAACAAGCCATAGTATATCAGGTGAAATCTAGGTTATCCAAACATGAGCTGGTTCATCTAAAAATTTCAGTGGCCTAGACCCAGTCCTTAGACTATCAAAACATGCGAAGAAAACAATGACTAGATGATTTAAAAACATCTATATCGTTAGTCTGCGTCACCTAGTCAAAGACATGCAAAGGCAAGCTAAGTGACTCTTCTAAGAAACTATATAAACTGCTGATGCCCTTCTTATGGGGCGCACTCAGATAAAACAAGTGATAGGACTACTGACAGGTTACTATTATTTTAAGGAAACACTTTTAGCAAATCGGCCTATGGAATAACAGTACCAAAACATGCAGGCTTTGCGGCGAGGAGGAGAACTACCTCATCCATAATATACAATTGCAAAGCACTGATATACAAAGGACACATTGTTTGGAAATGTACAGAGCAGAAACCCTCTTTCGCATGAACAAACAAAATAATACTTTTTTTATAACAAGGACTCCGCTCAATCCTTATGTAAAATGGGTTGCAGCTTAATTTTTTGAAACTTTGAAAATTAATAGTTCTCAACATATTGATCAAAAGTCCCAATTGGAATGAAACCCGATTACTCCTTCAAACCCCCAAGGGTCAGAAAGATGCATTTCACTGAATATTGGTCAATTTGTCTTACCGAAATATTTAATACTATAGTCAAACAAACAGTTACTAACTTAAGCCTGTCATCTCTCAAACATTTAACTACTGGCATCCCTCAACGCCTCAACCTTACTCACCACTCCAAAACCTGCCATGTGACTTTTCCATGTTTAAGGGTGGTGAAACCGTTTGATCGTAAATTCCGTAACACAGCCACCTAAACGATCATTACCTTTCGACCCCAACAATTGAACAACCACCACTTAACCCATCCACCCGCCCTCCCATACCAAATTTGTATCTGAAAGTGGGAGGGTGATAAACATCACTACACCTAGGCCTCAGCAGGCCCGTTGTGCTACCTCCTAAAGGGAACTCTTCACTCAGTACGCCGCCCATCCTACCGATTTAAAGTAGGTCACAACGTCGCCGAGGGGAATCTTCCTAATTCGGCCAAGGAAAGCCAATACTCGCCCAGCATGGATCTTCTCTTGAAGGTGAAAGTGCAGGGCAGTCACAAAGGATGTGCTCCACCGTCTCGTCTTCCTTTTCACAACCTCTACACAGAGGTATATCATTTATACCCCTTCTAAAGAAGTGTTTTCGCAGTTGACAATGTTCAGTAAGAACGCCCGTGATTAGACGAAGGTTGGCCCTAGGCATTGCCAAGTAATTTTTAGCTGTATCTCTGTCAGGATGAGAATAGTTCAGTAACTCACTGGAAAAGTTACAGTTTACTGTTTCATCCCATCGTCTTTTCCCATACCAAAGCCTGCCATGTAAATTTTCCCTGCCTACTGGTTGTGAAACCTTTTGATGATCACTACTATCCCATGGCCAGCTAAACGATCACTACCCAATAACCTTTGACCCCAACAATTGAACCCCAACCCCCACTCCACGCTGTACTCCCCACTAAATGGACATATACACACACAGACGCACGAGATGGAATTCACGATTACACGGTTTCGCAACCCTTCAGTAGGGCAATCAAAATTTGGTACAGGGTGATATTAAAGGGGGGAACCAATTATTGGGGTTGAAGGGTATTGGGTAATGATGGTTTAGCTGTTCGTGGGATGGAAACCATGTTCAAATGGTTTCACAACCAGTAAGAGGGAAAACTTGATATGTGGCAGGTTTTGGTATGGAGTGAAGTTGAGGGTGGGGTTTAATTGTTGGGGTTAAAGCGTTTTGGGTTGTAATCGTTTAGATGGCTGTATTACGGAAACAACGATCAAACGGTTTCCCACCCATAAACAGGATAAAGTCGTATCGCAGGCTTTGATTGGTGGTGGAAAGGGTGTGGGAGTGGGATAATGTTTGGGGGATGTCAGGCTTAGCTGTAGTAACTGGGTAGTTTTCACTGCAATATTAAATAATTCGGTAAGGCAATTGGCCAATAATTAGTCAAATGCACCCCCCCGACCTTTGGAGTTGTTAAAGGGGCTATCAGGTTTCATGCCCACTAAAGCGTATCGGGATCCGTTAATTTGAAAAGTTAAAAAAATTGAAAAAACCCATTTTCCATAAGGATTGTACGGGGTCCTTTTATAAAATCGTTAAGATAACATCATGACTGGGCATCAAAATTAAGAATATGTACCAATTTATTTTCCTTGTAACTTTAATTAAGGTTTTTTTGAGCAGATTGTGTTATTTTTTAGGATTTATTTAAAATACTACTTCTTTGGAATATGTACCTAAATAGGGTTTGTTTATGGCTGACACTTTTGGTTGGTATTTTTATTGGACCTGTGGTTTATTTACAGTTTACTCTTATTAAAACTTGTTCAGACAATCCTAAATAGGAGATGCCTGCCAGTGAGAGATGGGGCAGTTATTGTGCTCTGGTTTATGTTAAAGTACTGGAATTTTCAATAAAACCATTTTTTTAATAGAGTAATCTTAAAAAACCATATACAATTTCGCTTTGTTTCCTTGTCTTGTTTGTTTGTTTTTTGTTAGTTTTTCTTCTTCTTCTTCCTTCCCTGGGAGCCGTCTTGATTAACTACCGGAGGCAGCGCAGCCTCATGGGTTTTTTGTGCCTAATCTCCCATTGTCTTTTATATCAATTCTCCCATTAGTCTTGTTCCTTCTACAAGTCTATACAGGGTGCCACAGATTCGAGTGCATGCATGGGGATCTCGGAAACCGTAAAGATTAATCGGAATTAGCAAATGCATTTAGGTGCCTAACAACATGCCGATTGAAAGTGTAATTAGTACTTCCGGAGATATCAGGAAACCGAAATTTGCCGATTTCGTTTTAATTTTTATGACGTTATTTAAGAGATATGGAAAAAAAGACACTTTCTCATGGCCATTTTCAAGCTCTACAAAACAGTTGAGAGATTTTCGTACGACGTTTCGTTTGTTAAACCATCATCATCTATATTTTTTAAATGCGGGACTCAATTGTTTACTGAATTTTTTTGAAGCAGTTATAATCCCAATTTGTCAATTATTTGTCAATAAATATTAAGTGTTATACATTTTTGTAATTGGGATAATAAGAGGTTCAAAAAAATTAAATAAAAACCGGTCCGTATTTAAAAAAATAAAGTTGATGATGGTCTAACGAAAACGAAACGTCGTACGGAAAATCTCTTAACGCTGATTTGTAGAGCTTAAGAAGTGGCAGTAAGAAAGTGTCTTTTGTTTTTGCATATCTCTTTAAATAACGTCAGAAAAAAATAAAAACGAAATCAGCAAATTTCGTTTTTTTCCGGATATCTCCGGAAGTACTGGGAATTTTACAACTTTCTAATCGGCATGTTGTTAGGCACCTAAATGCGCAACTTTGCCATAATTTAACCGACTTCGTATCTCTTACGGTTTCCGAGATCCCCATGCATGCACTCGAATCTGTGGCACCCTGTATAACTACGAGACTGGTTGGTTGATATATTCCTGTGGGCTCATTTCTGGTTGCCCAAATAATGCCTGTCTTTTGTGATTTAATGCTTTACTGTTTGTTAGTTATTATGATATTAGTGATATAGCTTTGAAGGAGAAAAGTTTCATTACAAAAAGAGGAGAAGTATATAAATAACAACTCCAAAATACTAAAGAAGAAAAAAACCTCTTTAATTGACATAACTCAATCAAACAACATTTTACAACTAAATGTATGATATAAAGACCCAAAAATAAATATGTATAGGTATATAATAAGATAAAACTAAATAAATATAATTATCCTATGACGCTTATACAAATAAACAAAAATCAGATTCATTTATTCAATTTTCTTCTCCTCAGATTTACAGTCCGTATCTTCAATCTGAAAAAAATATATAAATGAAAAGAAATTTTAAAACTAGTGGGATAGGAGCAAAAATCTCAAGGAGTCACAACAAATAAAATATTTTTTAAAGATATCCCAAAAACCTACCTCTCGGTTTAACAACTGGCTGCTTAATCTTTGGCTCATAATTCTATATTGTAATGTCACTTTCTCATGTATTTTTATGGGGATAACCATAATCGTAGTGGCAGTATTTCCCAAAAATAGGATGAAGAACATTGCACATAGTACTGGTACCTAAAAAAAAAAGACAGCAATAGGTATTTCTTTTAAAACATACAGGGTCTTTGGCTACAATAAAAAAAAATAGAAAATATTTCTTTTTTAAATTGTGACTAATATTTTTTTATAATAAACAAAAATACTTACATGCCAAGTAGCACTAGGATATGATATACTAATCTTGTATAAAGTATAAGCATTATATAGAGTAAATATGTAGCCTGCGAACAAGAAGGGATACAGAAAGCTCAACCCTCGCCACATCCAAGAATGGAAGCCTTCAATGGTTATGTCCATGTTGTGTCTTTCTCCAAGAGCTTTAAGTCTATATAGTGCACCTCTCTGATACCTAAATTGGAGGTATTGAACAAAGCCTAAAAAATCGTAATAGAAAATAAAGATTATTACAGATAACAATTATTAGTACTGAATAAAGTTTATACACTTACTTATATAAATGTTAAATAGCACAAACTGATTTCTAAATGCCAACCATGATTCATTATCAGGCCAAATAAGTAAGATTCCTGCTGCAACTGTGGAGAAGAAGTGGTGAAACCTCCACCATCCCTTAATTCGAGACCCATTCAGTTTTAAGATGCTTTCTCTTATTGTCAGTGTGCAGTAGTACCAGACTAGTAGAAATATGTAGCTGAGCTCAAGCGCTCGAAATCTAACAATATAGTTTAGGATTGCCATTATAAAGCCTATACCACTTAGAATGAGCTTAAATTTTTCATATTCATCTTTGTATTTGAATCTAAAAATGGGAGAAGGTTGATAACCTGTTCTAAATATATTTTCTGCCTTAAAACCTGCTTTAGATTACTTACTTATCCTCTTTATTTAATATTGACACATTCACATTTCCCAAAATAATTTTTAAATACAATCCATTCTCTTTGGGTAATGTTTGCTCCACTTCATTAAGCTGCACTTTCCTTTTAAGTATATTACTCCTTAATTCATTTATTTTTTCTTCATTTTCTTTGGTCTTGCTCATTCTAAAATATAGACAATATACATAGTATCAAAACTAAGATAACTCACTCTTTTTATACTTAAAAATACACGTATACTATATACATTTATACATACTTGGATAACTTCTTGGAAATGATCCCTATCCGATACCTTTGATGTTTTATGTGTTCCTGGCATTTTTTCTGACGACTAGATAGTTCCTCCAAGTGTTTAAGATAATCTCTATTAACCACCTGTTCAGAAAAAAATGCAAATAAATCACAAGTACAAAGAAAAGGAAATAACTTACAATTTTAAATTTACACTTAAAACTTTAATTCATTTTATTAGTTTTTTATTTATTCGCATGATTGTAAAATAAGGTTGGATCTTTTTAACACGACCTCCTCACGTGCCCCTAACAAATTTTAAGTTAAAGGTTAAAAGTTAAAAGTTTGTTCTTATAGAGACTAAACAGGCTCGTTCGAGATCAAAATTAAAGAAAAAACTAACCTCTAACTCTTTAAAATCGGCCGATAATTCCTCCCATTCATCGAAAACTTCAGACATTTTGCTTGTGATAGTTGTGCTTTAGTTTTAAAAAGGGAAAAACCGATTAGAGGTACTAAAAAAACAGCTAAAAGTAATTTTAAAACATCTTCAAATTTATGAAAATATTCGTAAACAGGCAACGAAGACAACACAGGAAACTATTTAACATATGTTTCTTCTTTTTTTCAAAGAAACTGTCCTTTTTTGCGCGTTGTTGCTGTTTGGCGATTGCCAGCACGTGCCAGGCTTAGCCTTCGAACCTACCTGCTAAAGGCCGCCTTCCCGCTTGGCCGAGCGAAAAAATGTGCGAGAGAAAAAGAGAATAGCAGTATAACCTTTCTCTCTCGCTCCACGAGCCTGATTGGTCGGTGGAAAGAGGTAATTATCCCGCTCTGCGTCCTGATTGGTATGCGGGGTACATACCCCTCATCGCCAACCAATCAAACATGTTGAGCGAGGGAGAAAGGATATACTGTTAGTCTTCTTTCTCTCTTGCACACTTGTTCGCAAAGCGTAGGTATGTGCTCAAAGGACTTGGCAAGAGCCTAAACAATGCTTAAAACTACCATTTACTTAAGACAGAGTGCCCCGTTCGGTGGACACTGGGATTTTGCTTAACCGTAAACTATACTGAACATACGTAAAATATTCGAATGTTTATGTTTCTAAAAGCCACAGCAGATTTTGTGATTTCCGACTTTCGAAATTCAGTCGAAATCAACATGTCTGAAGGAAGCTCGCCGAGTTTTTACGTCAAAACGTGCATAGCGGTTTGTTAAATGTTTTGGGCCTCGAGGAAGATAGGAAACTCCTGCCAACTTGATAAGGGATCCTACTTCTGGGATTAAGCGCTGTGAGCGGTGATTCCTGATTAAAACCGGTTATGGTGCGCAATACCAGTACCAGTAGCAGTCCTTGGTTTGATTGCCATTAATTTGTGCCTTTCATCGATATAAAATTAATTTGGTAGAACATCGGAATTTCTGGGATTTTCCCAGAGAAATAGAGAAGAGGAGAAAGCGCTTCAATCTGCGCGAAAAGTCTAATATAGGGCGCCGCCATGGTTGCTTTCGCTTGTCATCATTTGTGCTTGACATGTCATAATCTTGTTTGTAAACAAAAATTTAATTAAAATGGTTTTGGATAAATAATATTAAGATTTATGAATAAAATTAAAATTTTAAGATGAAAACATGTACCATTATTAAACAGTATACTACGCAGGTGAATAATTTGTATGAATTCAAAAATATTTATGGGTTATAAGATTTTTTTCTTGGTAAAAAGCTCAGAATATTGAAATCCTACATAATGTGTTTTTGAATTTTTTAGTAAGGATAAAGAAAGCAGAATACGTTACAAATATGCATATAATACATATTACATTTTTTTAATGAAAAGGGCAAGAAGATCCAAGTGACTTGGCAGAAACGATAAATGGAAATGCTAAAATCGAAATACCAACTTGTTTACCCAAAAAAGCTTTAATAATTTTACCCAATAACTGCCGTGCTGTCTTTAGAACTCTAAAGTAAACATATCTTTTTAATGGATTCTTTAAAATTCAAATAAAGGCCTCTGTTATTCAAAATTTGTGTACAGTATTTCACACTTTTATATAAGTGCTCTAATCAAAGGTGTATTTCATAATTTGGTGTGTACAAAAAGTGTTAACTAATTCTGAATAACAACCAGACCTAAAGTTACAATAAGAGAATGTAGCAAAAAATGCATACAATATAAAAGGCATCCTAAAGAATTTCCCAGCGAGAACATGTAATATGGACAAATAGCATTTTATTAAATAAAATAAATAATCAGTAAAGAAGTGTTTTATTTATACGCTGTATTTTATGTCAAATGTTTTTTTTGCATTTAAAAGTAAATTTACTTTACGAAATGACACTCAATAATACATGTAGTTGGCCCAATTGTACACTTTTATTTTATAAAAGGGTTGTTTAACAATATCTATAATCATATATCATCTTAAGCAGGTGATCATAAGTGTGAGTTTTTTCTTACTAAAAAATATTATAAAAGAAAGGTCCTATATATTTAAAAAAAAATACATGCTATATATTAATTTTTATATGCACTGTGATGATACTAACCTCTTAACTTATGCCACTCGTTTTGTTTACCTATACCATTTTAAACAATGCTCAGGTCAGCTGCCATTCACATATCTTTTTCTTATGATACTCTTTTTTGACAATTAATATTGTAAAATTGCAAACATAAATTTCTGTTTCCTGTTAAACTAATCTTATTGTATTCTATAATTTAAGATAATTTTTATCGATGTTTAAATATTGTAGATCACACACACATTCTAATTGAACAAATTATTTCATAATTAGTTCATATTTAGGCGGCTGCAGAGACAAGTGGAATGATTAATATGTGGCAATTGCCAATACTAAGATACCATAAAATAGACACAATCATGGGCAAGTTCACACTCTCCCTCTGAGGAATAGAAAAGTGACATTCTCTTTGAATATAAAACTACAGGAACGAGCATATTGACTTGACAGGTGTGTCCGGAATAGAGGTTGCATATGGCGGACTACTGTTTCCGCTTTGACAGTGGCGTAGTAAAATATAAATAATATAAGAAACTAATAAATGATAAAAGTTGGTTAAAATAATCAATTATTGCATTTACTAGATATTGTACTAAATAATTTAAGAGTCATTTAATTTTAAATAAAAATAAATTAAGGGATTATTACTATTACCTAAAGTTGCTGATTTCAGTCATAAGAAAGTTTAAATCCATTCTGAAAGTAAATGCGTGAATACCTATCTTTAAAATTAAAGTTAAAAAAAAACTAGGAAAGGATGAAGGTGCAAAAAAAACTCACATGTTTTTATATACATTTATTGTCCCTTAAATAAAATTAGCCTAGTGTACATGCTACGAATTTTATCATCTATAACAGCGTTTTTACACATATAATGAATTCTGGTTGTCAGAAAACAATTACAAATTGATTTTATGAGTAAAACTCTATGATTTTCTAGTGGAGTATTATCATGAAAAATCATATTTGAAAATATATTTCTTCCAATAAAATATTTTAAAATTTTTAAAGACACTTTCTCCTTATTAATTTTTACATTATCTGATTTTGATAATTCATTTCTTAAAAATGTTTCTGTTTTTTCACAAATTTCAATAACCCCTGGACTGGGGTAACTTAAACCATCCCGGGATTTAAGGGTTATTAAGGAATTTAAGAAATCTTCCCTATTTCCAAACAAAACGTCAACACAATGTTCACATTGCAGCTTTCGTCCCAGTTTAAAGGAAACAAAACCTGCAATGTGGTTATTACCTCTAAACAATAAGGGGATAATGTGTGGTAATTGAATGCATATTGGTGGTCATGCAGAAAGTTATCAAAATTGAACTCATCAGCTGTGTATTCATCGTTTACAAAACGATTTGGCACAGATTCATTTATTATTTGTTCTGGAGGTTTGGATTTAGAGGTAACATTTAATACATTAATTTCTTCAAGAGGGATACAATTTCCAGCACCACCATCTCTCACTTCAGAGTGAATTAATATTTTTTATATGCCGCAGTGAACTGCCTGCAGGTCGGATTATTATTGTATCCCCTTGAGAACGAATTGTTCCAAAAACAACTCAATATGATCTTGGTTTAGCTTATAACTAGGTATAAATTTTAAATATCCTGTACCAACATATTCATCATAAATCCCTATTAGAGCTTTGAAACCCATTAACAACCCCACAAAACCAGATTTTCGCTGGGATTCGAGAACTGGTGTCCCATCAATAAATCTTAAATTGTTTATGAACACACTAAATTCTTCGTAAAATAATTTTATTTTATTAATGTTTTTTGGGCATGCAGCCTGCTTAAATCCAACATCTGAAATCTTATGGGAATTAAGAATATCAAAAGCATTATTAATTAATAAAATAAAATCTGCAGTAGGACCACAATTAATAAATTCTGGTAATTTTAGATTATTTTTACAAAATAATAATGCTTCCGACACTGAACGGCTTAACAACTGAGTTGCAAAATTTTACTTTCATCTTTTGCTTAAAAAAGTTAATATGTTGCCTTCTAAGTTTTGTTCCAAGATGAAGTCCCTCTTTTTCCTGTAGGTTATTCAACATTTCGACAAATTCAAAATTAATTAAATCGCCATTTAAATTAACAAACTTTCTTTTTTCACCAAAACAATTTCTTACTAATTTGGTCATATGGACTGGATCAGGTAATAAAAAATACTTGACATTATTAAATAAAAAATCTGCCCTAAGAAGATTGCCATTATTAAACAATTTGCACATGCCAAAATTTGCTGCGCAACCATCAAAAGTAATATTGCTTATAATTATTCCTACTTCTTTTAACAGTGTTAGACTCTGTTCTACTAGGCTAGCTTTTTGTTGGCTATTAATCCCTGCAATAAAAAAATAGCCTATTGGCAGCTTCCACGGTTCATTAATACAAACTAGCAAAAATACTAGCGCTTCAGTTGCTAGCTCCATACTTTCCCCATTCAAGCCATTACCACAATCTACATATCCGTGATATTTACTGCCACTAAACTCTAAATGTTTTCTAATCGCAATCTCATCAAAAACTAAGGAGCAAATAATTTTTTTGTTTCCTGAACTTTGAACTTTTACTTTTAAAAATCAAAAGCTTCTGAAGTAAACCCTGGTTTTGCGTCTACTGAGGAATACCATTTTGCTAGGGTTTTTGGATGAGGTAAACAATTTTCAAATTTTTGGCGAACATAAGAATATGCTTTTGGTGAAAAAATGCAATGTGATAGAAAAAGCTCTAACGGAATGTTCATAATTTTTTTAACTCTTTTATTTTTAGATTTATTTAAAAGTCTTTGTATAATTTCCTTATTTTTTCCAAAATGTTCCAACATAATATTTTCATGCTCTTCCAACAATAAATGTTTTCTTTTAGCTCTAAAGTCATTACCTTTAGTGAAGATATTTGCTTTTTCTGTCGCCAATTCGCTTTCTGCAGCCTACGTATTTTAAGATTCTTTAAACTTTTTTTTTTTCCAAGTCACTAATCTTCCTCTTTAACATTCTTTTACGGGTGTATCTTCTTTTTGTATTTCTAGAGGAGGTGAGGAGTCTCTTCTCTAGTTGAAGGGCCAGGCACAGGTTCATCAATTGTCAAATTCTTTTCCACATCTTTTGTGTGTTTAACAATTTCTGGATGATATGTTCGAACCTAAAACAAATTAGCAAAACTTTATAAACACATCCTTTGCTTTCTTTAAATAAAAACATATTACACACTAATACTGATTATACCAATTTTTGTAAATAAATAATGAAAATAAATACCAAAAAATGTTCAACAGCACTTACATATTTCAAACGGTCCACTTCGAATGTTGGGACAGCATTTGGCAATAGCCTCACTTTTAATTTAGAGGTTCGATCAAAGCAATCATCAGCAAAATGACGGGAACATAAAACACTACTGCGATTTGGATTAAATTCAGGCCTTTTCATGAAATTGATCCACTGTGCTCTTCTACTGGCTTCTTTGGGAAAGCTTAAAAAAATACTTTCATTACATCTGCAATTCTAATATTTTTGACACAATATTAAACAACAGACTTGTTAAAGCAAAAAAGCCTGTAATTAATCTCGTTATTTTAAATTTTAACTTTTAAAGCCCTTTATCTTATTATTTGAACATTTAAAAACAAATTTACGGGTCCGTTGTCGTTTAGCGTCCATCGATTTGAAAAAAATGACAATTACAGATAAAAAGAACAGTTTTGTTTAGTATATTTCAAAAAAGAAAAAATCAGAAAAAATGCATTTTTGCAGAGAAAAATGAAATTAAAAGTCGAAAAAACACCATGTTTTGAGGTTAAGTAAAGGGCCAGATTCTGCGACGTTGTCAGATCAAAAAAAAAAAGAATCTAAATTTAGTTTTAAAGCATTATGGAAATAATAAAATTCAAAAAAACTTCATATTTTTTGTCGAAATATACATGGAAAAACGAACAATTTTCAAAAATATTATAATTATCTGGATTTGTCTCATTTTTACAAGAAATAAAATATTTACAATTTAATGAGGAAACTTAACGAGCTTGCTTATTCAAGGCCAAAATCATCACAAAACGACGTCCTATTTAATGTCAGTCAGCCATTTTTTTTCAGTGTTTTATATGGGAAATAAATAAATTATTTTATTTTGTTAAAATGTGAGTGAAAAATTGATTTTTTCGGACCCTATGTGTTTTATTATGGTGTAATAAGTAAGTGAAAACAAAAATTTTATCAAAACATTGCTGTATAAAAAAGATGTTAAACGACAACGTAACCCAAATTTACATTCACAGAACGAATCTAAAAACAAATAATTTAAAATGTAATAATATTACAATATTTATAGATATTATATTCCATTATATTTTTTTACTAGCTACGCCTATGAACATCAAGCGATTTTTTCATCCTAACCTCAAAATTGTATTCAAACGAAATACGTTTTAATTTCTAAATAATTTAAAATTTAATATTAAAAACACTTACCAATGAAAGGTTATTCCCGAGTTTTTATTTTTGGGTGTCAGGGAACAACCACAAAACGCACAACTAACCATATTTCCACGTATTGTACTATAGTTCCAGTACTACAGAAATTATTGTCAAAAAAATGTTTATTTAGACTAATATACACAAAAACAATTTGAAGCACACTTATTAGCCTCTACTAATGTTTAAAACAAACTAAAACTGCTAAAAATGTTTAAACTTGGACGTTTTCGACTATACTCAGCAGAAACAACCAAAACAATGAGTCATTCGTGGAGGTTCAAAATGGCCGTTTCCGTCCCCTTTCACAAGTGCAGAAATATGCGCAATGCTCCTTCCTGTCAGTTCTTTATTCAAAGGACATTCTTACACTTAATCCGGTAGGTTAGTTTGCTTAAACTATTGGGTTAACAATAAAACAAGATATTTTTATTAATAGGTTTTATTGGCCATTAAATGGAATCAACTTGGTTAACTTATTTTTATTCTTTCCCCTTGAATAGTTTTGGTATGGTGTTTCGCCATGGAATTGGTGATAATTGGTGGGTACTTGGGTGGAAATGCCATCCAAAAAAAAGCAAAGGTATAACATTTTGTCCTAAAATTTTTCCTTGTCCTATATGTTCATTATCCAGGAAGTGTTTTAAACAAATGTATCTGCTAGCTGACCAATTATTGTTCATTTGCAGTATACTCAACCATTTTTTAACCAAAACTTCCTCTTTTGGAAATCTAAAATTAAAATATTACATGTAAATTTTGTTGCGCCTGCAAGTATGCAAAAATCAAGAGACCTAAACTATTATAATGTATGTTATCTTATAAAATTAAAATTCAACTATTTTAGCTTTAATTTTTCTAGGTTTTTATTTACCCAATAAAATATTTTCACTATATAAAATGGGGTACTTACAAACGAAAATATCTTCTGGAACACCCTCTCACGCAACAAGACATAGTTCATTAAACTAAATTAAAGCATAATAAATGGAACACTTAACTAAAATAAAACGAAAGATACTAAGCCAAATCTAATCCAAAAAGTAAACAAAATATTTACGAAAAAGTCTTGTTTATACGACAACCCTTTTTATTCCATGAGAACAACAAAGAAAACAAAACAAATGTCAATTTTGATTTGACAAGTAGAAGCAACCATGGCGGCTCACATGCCGTCCTCGTAAAATTGGATGCGCAGTGGTCGAAGCGCTTTCTCCCCCCTTCTATTTCTCTGGATTTTCCACCTACATAATCCTGGAAAGTTTACTTTGCGATTTGCGACATCGCAAAGGGGAGAGCTGGCAAATTGCCGCAGAGCAGTGCCAAAAAACAACATTTAGATTTTCGACATTACCTTTTATAGACATTACACATTACAACCTTATTTTTAACAGTTTTTAATTTCCTTTTCTGTGGTTAGTTGTGGTATTTATAAAATTTATTTTACCATGTACTATATAGTATGTAACCCTAGTATTTATTGGAATATATCAGGTTGGTTGTTGTTTGCTTTATTGTGCTCATTACACCCAAACAGTTTCTAAAGAGACTATTTAATTTCAGGATAATGAAATAGGTATGCATCATAAAAAAATATAAGAATTGGTATCCCGCATCTTTGTATTGGAAGTTGAAAAAGTTACCTGCTATTTTTACTTGACTTGTAGGTCGCTTTCACAGACGCAAATCATTTTCTTTGACAAAACTTAAATTAAAGTGAGAGATTCATTCAATAATATGAAGACTCGAAGTAGGTTAGGCAGCACATAGAACAGTTCAACATTTAATTGGAAAATTTTTTGGAGAATTTATGTACTTTAATGGTAAGTTATTGATAGTTTTATTTGGTTACTTTTATGTATTTCATAAGTAAAAAGACAAACAAATGTGTACATAAATGCCTGTCTGAAGATTAAATACTGGGGGTACCGTGGGTGTTGGAACTTTGGATGTTTAATTCCTTTTCTCCATTACATTATTAACGTCCAAGTAATAAATATGTGATTAAGCAGTTTATTGTAGTTTTACAAGCAATTAAACAGCACTCTTGCACATCTCTTCTTCAAAACCTACACTCTATCCACTTTGACCAAGTTACTCAAGAAAATCATTATTATTTCCAACATTATAGAAAAATAATAAAAACACAAGAAAGCCGTATAATCCACATTTTCAATAAAAATCTCTTGGTCTGTTTGCACATCTAAAAATGATATTATCCCAAATTATCTCAAGGATTGTATCACAGAACTTTATTCTGTAGTATCTGTGTCTTCTCAATTTTTAAAGATACATTATTTGGGAATCAACTTCTGAAGAGGAACTAGCTGAATAAGGAACTAAAATATTTCATATATCTCTCCAATATTTTCAATGTTTTTTTTTATACTATTATATGATATTGAGATTGATATTGAGATAAACACCTAACAAAAAATGTATTTCATCGGTTCAAAAATAACAGATTATAGCATTGCAGCCAGTTTGTGGGTAATATGCTAGCGACCCATACAATGTGATTGGGACACTGAAAGGAAACAAGTGATGCTGAAGTCTCTCCCCAGATTAAGGAAAAGTTTTCTCCTTCCACGCGACGTGGAAAGGTAACGCACACAATGCTTGTATAGGCCCATGGTAGGGGAAAGCTTCTTAATCTGGGGGAGACTTTGGCATCGCTCGGCTTCTTACAGTGCCCCGATCAATAGAGACAAAAGGGAGTACTTTTTTCTTACAATCTGGCTGCACTGGCTTATAGTATTACAAAAATTGTAATGATATACTTTTAGCAATTAATTATAATAGATTTCTATAGATCACACCAAAATAAATATAAAAATTTGAAAGAGGTGGCATCACCTACCTTAATAACAAGACAAATTTACCATATTCAAAGACAATTGTAGTTTCACTATAGACACACAAGTCAATGCTAAATTTTTGGCAATAAGTTTGGCGTCCATCGGAAGAAAATACATTCATACGCTACTATAAAAACGAACACTGTTGCCAAAGCTCTAACAATGAAAACTGTGATTAGGAATTATTTCTGTGGGAAATAGGCCAAATTCGTTGTAATAAAGATATTTTTTTTGCTGTATAATACTAAAATTTTAATTATGTAAAATTTTACTTTGGAAAATTTAAATTTGATTAAAAATATATTTGTAGTTGATAGGATACATGATGTTTAATACGATTTAATTTTTTTTAAATTATATTGTTTATTTTATGACATTTACACTTAACAAGAAATACTGGAACTATAAATACAACAAAAATTAATATTCATTTATTATTGCGAAATCGACCGATCCGATCGATTCGATTTTCCACATTTAAAAAATATATTAATGACTAATTTTCTAAAGTTAAATACCTTTAATTTTTATTGGATGTCTTGCATTTCGTGTTGCTATTTCAGCGCTGTGTTTTTTCTGTAGTGGTAATAATAGGACGTAAAATGTGTATTCTTACTGACGTTTTTAAGGTGCATTTATAAAAATGTATATTTCTCAATAGTAAAATTTCTTTTAACTTCCATCCACTGAACAAAGTGTTCATTCTTTTCATAACATTTTTTGTCCATTTTCTTATGTTTAATTTTAAACAGACGGATATATAAAGACATATATACATCCAATGTAAAAATTAACAAAATTAACATTGTATTATTAAACAGCAAGAAAATGTTTTAATTATTATTATTACAAGTTTACCATATTTCTCGTTAAAATAATTACTTACTTTTACCATTATTATAGCTTTGGCAACAGTGTTCGTTTATATAGAAGCAAGTGAACATATTTTCTCCTGATGGAAGCTCGCTCCAGCAAGCGAGCATCCAAACCTAGCATTGCTTTGTGGGTCTATAGTGAAACTACAATTGTCTTTGCCATATTGTAGTATATTGCTTTTAATTTATTCTAAAATACTTTAAATATTTTTGTTTAAAAAATATAAAATTATTATTTTTGTATGTGAAATATTTTTAAAGATATAAAATGCTATTTAATGATACTAAATTAATTTTTGCATTTTTTATAGATTTTTACAAGTGCTATATGCCTTTGGAGTTGCTCTAAATTTTAGGTTTGCTTATTATTAGTTGTAGTATTACAAGCAAGTATCTAGGAGTCATTTTTGACCAAAAGATGAACTGGGGACCACACCTGAACAAAGTTGTTCAGAAGGCAAAAATCGCCCTCGGGAGATTTCGCAGGCTTTGTGGAAAAAGCTGAGGACTTAACCCAAAGATGAACCAGTGGTTCTATAAAATGGTAATAAAACCCATGATAACCTATGGCTCAGTTGCCTGGGGGGCAAGGGTCACGCAGATCGTAGCAACCAGACAACTTCAAAGTGTGCAAAGGCTAGCATGCGTATGCATCACAGGAGCTATGAGAACAACCCCAACTGCAGTCCTGGAAGTGCTGCTAAACCTGCCGCCACTCCACACTTACATACAGGGAGAAGTAAAGGCGGTACTCTATAGATTCAAACGAGGTCAAAGTCCAATTATAGGACACTAAAGGACCTCAAGATGGGAAATAGAGGAGGACCAAGAGGTCAGCTCATTGTTTGAGATGCCCTCAGACAGGTCAACCCCTTGTTTCATCTTCAACCGAAACTTTTGGATTGTCATACCAGGTAGGGAGGACTGGACTGAAAAACAAAGCCGATCATATCTGGTATACGGATGGCTCCAAGACCAACAAGGGAGTAGGAGCTGGCATCTATGGAGACAAGCCTAGAGAAAAGATAACCATAAGTCTTGGTCAGGATGCCACGGTTTTCCAAGCGGAAATTGCAGCAATAATACATTGCGCCATGCGGATTAAAAAAAAAAGGAGTAAAGTAAATTGTAAACTCAACAAGCACCTGGAAAGAATAAGCTTGGTGGAGGATAGCCTGTGTAGGTTCTGCCTGGAGGCTGAAGAAACAGCCTTATATTTGTGGTGCCACTGTGAAGCACTATGTAGGCTTAGGTTTACTAGGCATGGTGAGGAAAAGCCAAAACCGGCGAGATATATGGAGTGGCCAGTGTCAAGACTTTGGAGTCTAGTTAAGAAGATCGGCCTGGACAAGGTACTCTAAAGACTGATAGGAGAAAGAAACCACAATAAATCTGGTAAGGTTGCACTGGTGGAGGTCATTTTTGCCATCTCCACTCAAATAATCTAATCTAATATATTACATTCGACTTGTACTTTTCTTAGGTTTTGGCCAATATTTTGTAAACATTTTTCAAGAAGTTAGTTTTGGCATAGAAATTTGCATTTACAGAGTGGAACATGACTTTTGAAATTCTCAGCGGAAATAGCACCTTTGTAATTTCAACCTCATTATGTATTTTGCTTATTTCTTTAAGTATGTATTTGTTTTTAGATCATACATAAAAAAATGTGATTTCAAGTTGGACCCTGGACTGGACCACCTTTCTGTACTGCATATGAAGGATTTTTTAATCTTCCCTCTCTGAAAACATATTTTGGATTAGCAGGCTTCCTGACCTAACATTTGAAAAGGATAAGGTAATAATTATAGTAAAAATTTATATTTGCAATTTTTTGTGTTTTTTACTACTGGAAAATAAAGAAAAAATTATGGGACAATTGCATTTAGATGTTTTTTCATAAAATTTAAATGAATTGCATAAAAAAAGTTTGACTATTTTGTTGAGCAAATAGGGAAAATGCTTTACCCTTTGAAGATGGTGTTATTGATTTAGAACTTATTTAGCTTTTTATTGTTATTAAAGGTACACTAGGGAATTAGGTAATAATTGCAAATAGTTCAAATAATATTTAAAACTAGCTTAAAGAAGAAACTTTTATCTTGGGACATAATATTTAAAACTAGCTGAAAAAAATCATATCAAGAAAAAAGAAGAAACTTTTTTATCTTGGGACAGACCACAAAGTACTTAAGTTCTGAGGATGCCTTAGGTGGTGAAGGAAGTTAACATTAAATTTAATAACATAAAGATTTGGATGAGAAGAAGAGAGCAAAAGAACAAAGTAAAAAAGAGTTCTGGACTTTTCCAGATGAACTGTAAAGGGATGAATATAATTGACACTTTGTTTACTCTCTTTGGAAGCCCCTGGGGAAGGAACTTTTTTATCTTGGGACAGACCACAAAGTACTTAAGTTCTGAGGATGCCTTAGGTGGTGAAGGAAGTTAACATTAAATTTAATAACATAAAGATTTGGATGAGAAGAAGAGAGCAAAAGAACAAAGTAAAAAAAGAGTTCTAGGCTTTCCAAGATGGACTGTAAAGGGATTAATATAATTGACACTTTTGTTTACTCTCTTTGGAAGCCCTGGGGAAGGAACAATATTGGTAATTTCACAGAGCAGAAACTATAAAAATACTTATAAAATAGTTACAAGTCCCTCACAGATCTTTGATGATCAAGAAAAGAAAGCTTTTTGAAGCCGTAGGCCTTTTTTTGAATGGAATCAAAAATCTAAGAGTTATGGAGACAGACGCCATTCCTTAAACATTGTAATAAATTCTGGACAGGGTGGGGAACGGGGTATTTAGGACTCATAGAGAGTATACAGATTAGAAGAAGAGAACTACTTTTTAGCTTGAAAGAGAAATCTAAGATTTTTCGAAGCTGCTGTACAAGGTTCAATGATTATTCTGCAGTACTTGGCCGCTCATAACTAAAGGATGAGTATTGGTAGACTTTTTTCGCGCCAACAAATATGATTGTGTTTGAGGTATTGAACTAGACAATATTTTTGGTACCTCACTTAAATCAGACTTAGAGATTTGCTTATGGAACAAAATACTAGAATGGATGGTAGGATTGTCAGCTAAAACATGAATTGGGTTAATTGTGGAAGATTGTTAATGTGTAATGTGAAGTAAATGTAGAGTTGATGTTACCATTTAAAATTATTTTTAGTTATACAAAGTTATAAAATTAACTGTTTTAAAATGTCCATAGTGATGTTTTTTAGAATAAAGGCTAAAGTGACATGTGTAATAAATCTTTTTTTTGACAATCGTAATTAAAAAGTTAATGTTGAAGTTTGTTCTTCTAATATTTTTTAAATTTTTTTCTTATTTTTAGACATTCACACATTCATAGAACATCCAAAATCCTCACATTATTTTAAAAAATGAATTTGTTACAAGCCTATAAACACTATTTGTTGCTCATTGTTTAAACAGTAAATACTTGTATCTTAAATCTGTATAAATTAATTAATAGGCTTAGAACCTCAATTTTTTCAAACCCTGAAAATATTATTTTATTTTTATTCTAATACTTATTTTTGATTTTAGGTTAGAAGCATATCAGTCTGTGGTTAAGGTCTAAGATTTCAAAGCCAATTTGAAGCCAACTTGACCAGGAATCATCTGTATTGAATTATATTTTTTGATTGTGACTTACAATAAAATATTTGTGCACCTATGTAAATTTTTGAATAAATTTATGTAAAGCAATAAAGTGTCTTATTTCTCCTGTTAGGGCAAAAAAAACAGATGTTTTTTTACTTTAAATTTGATATAATGGTATATTCTTGAAATAACGACAGCATTAAATCTATATTTTTACCGTCGCCATCTTGTCAGGAACAAAATTACCATTTGGCAACATCGGATATCAGGAGCAGGAGTGAAAATTTACCTCTTAGCATTTCTGCATTTTTACCTATTTCTAAATTTAACTTTCATATTTTGACAAAAAATGCCATTTCCTACAATTAGGGAAAAAAGTGATCATTTGGCAACACCGCGTATCAGGAGCAGGAGTAAAATTTACCTCCTCAGGTTTCTGTGCTCCTGATACAAAATCCACATTTTAAACTATTTTAAAATATTGCATTTGTATTTTGACGAAAAATTTTACTTACTTAAATTGGGGAAAAAATGATCACCTTGGCAACACCGCGTATCAGGAGCAGGAGTACAATTTTACCTCCTCGCATTTCTGTGTTCCTGATACAAAATCGATATTTTTAACTATTTTCAAGTATAACTTTTGTATTTTGACAAAGAATTTCATTTCCTAACATTAGGGGAAAAAATACCATTTGGCAACACCGCGTATTAGGAGCAGGAGTAAAAATTCACCTCCTCGCGTTTCTGTGCTCCTGATACAAAATCCACATTTTAAACTACCTATTTTAAAATATAACTTTCATATTTTAATGAAAAAGTTTATTTCCTAAAATTAGGGAAAAAATGGGCATTTTGGCAACACCGCGTATCAGGAGCAGGAGTAAAAATTTACCTCCTCGCATTTCTGTGCTCCTGATACAAAATCCATATTTTTAACTATTTTAAAATGTCTTTTGTATTTTTGACGAAAAATTTGGTAAACTAAGGAAAAATATATAAGTTTTGTATTAGGAGCACAGAAATGCGAGGAGGTAAAATTTTCTCCTGCTCCTGATACCCGATGTTGCCAAATTGTTATTTCTTTCCCTATCTTTCGGATTTTTTTTACCAAAATGGATTTTTAAAATAAGTTAACTAGAACACGAATTGGCCTTTAACTTCTGGGCTCCTGGTATTCCTGACAAAATGGCGAAGGTAAATTAAACCCTTTGTCAAGAATCATCTGCTATTTTCTTAGAGGTAATATCTCAAAACGACGTTTTTTACGCAAAAGGTAGTAGCCTTTAGTAGGATTAAATAAAAATAAAAAGTCAGTTTCAAAATGTTTATTTTACTCTTTATACATATATTATTGAATATATATAACAAAAATAAATAAATATACATAACTTTTCGTCATAATCGCCTCTAGTCACATTACTGCAGTGGTAACTAAGCTTTTTCTTTCACTTCCTAGTTTCCTGGGTAGCTCTATAATAACATGTTTAAGAGTGACCTTTTCCTTTGCTTGCTGCCTCTGAAAAACAAAAATTATCAATAAGAATATCAACAGTCAGGGCCGCCGCCATAAAAAAATGTAGGGGGGGTTAAAAGCTTTAAGTCAATTAACTAATCTAGAATTAATTAAATTAAAAACAAAAATAAATATACCACAACTTTATTTTTTAAATTATAATAATCATACTCATTTAAACTTCTAGGCAATATTGTAAAATTTAGGGTAATTTTTAAAAACCCAGAGGGGGGTCGACGGACACCCCCTGACTCTCCCTGCCGGCGGCCCTGTCAACAGTTGATTTAAATCTTTAATACAATTTCACTAATTTAAATTCAATTAAGTTCACTTCTTCTTTCTGGGGGATGCAATGTATTTTGCCTAAACTCTTATCGCCATCTGGTGCAGTAGATGAATAAAAGAGACTATCAGAAAAAAGATAGGCTGGTAATCACATTATTTAATACACGAAATATGTCTAGTGAATAGTAACATTTTTAAATTGTTGCTCTTTTCCTACCTATGAAGAGGACTAAATCATCCATTACTATATTTATTTAAATAATACTAGATTAATGTTTTTTTTATATTCTATGTTTTAAAACAGTGAACTAAATTTTTGTTTTCTAGTTGGTTTCGGTGACAATCTAGGCTTATTGTAGTTTTTTAACAATTTAAAAATATTTTCTTTGTTTGCTTTAATTTCTTAAGGAGGAAATATTGAATATCAACTGCAATAATAATACAATTTGCTGTATTTAACTAAAAATAAACAAAAGGATAACGACTTACCTAAATATTTCTTCATAAAAGTAGGCACAGCGGATAATGAGCTCTAAACAAAATGGTAAAGCGTATAGAGTTGTAGTAATTGTAATTTCTGTAGTGCTTGACTTGAGGTCCACAGTATAGTAAAGTAAGGCCATTCATAAGTATCTGCAAAATGTAAGAGTTCATTAAACTTTTAACCATGTATTTTAATAGTTACTTTCTAATAATTAACAATAAATTTTTATTTTTCTGAATCAATTTGATAAACAAAGTTTTACATTAAATACAATTATATGACGAATGCGCGACTTATCAGCACAGGTGGTGTCACCTTTACACACTATTCTAACTTTATCTTTGCAAATGCAAATACAGTGAATTCTTTTTTCTTGTGATGATGATGATGAATGATGATGTTCAACATGTAGCCCATTTAAAAGCTATACTTTGTTCCCATAAAGAAAACAGTGTAGGAAAAAACATAAAAAACAAAACAATAAAAAAACATAAAGTAAACAGAACAACATTTGAATAAAAAGTTCATGTTTATAGTATTTTTAGGCACTGTGGGATAATTTTAAAAATATGCTGCTGCAGCTTTTAGGGAAAATTGTAAATATCTTTTAACGTTAGTTACATTTAGATCGACAAAACAATAAAATATAAATATGAAAATAAACATTTATTTAAAACCAATGCAAGGCATGGCTGTGTTCGCACGTCGTTGTCGTGGTTGGGCCCAGTAGGATCTTTTGGAACATGCGCTAGAGTTGCTGGTTATCGGCATCTTTTGTTCCTAGCGTATGGAACGGGATCCGAAGCTAAGACGAACACAAGGCTTAACTCAAGGTGTTAGCATACCGTGCTGAAGAGAGAATGACATCCTGTGCCTTAAACAGGTGTCTCCAACGGTGCCTCTGAGATACAGGGCGACCTTTCAGAGTATCTAGCCTTACTGCGGTAATGCGGGGCTCTGCCGTGGTGGACTATTACTTCCCCAGCTCCAAACAGAAAGCGGACAGAACCGCTTTCATAAAAAAAAAGTGACAAAGGTGCGCTGACCGAAACGGATAGATCCGTTTCGAGAGGTGCCACCCAAGGTCACAAGCAGTCAAAGGTGCGCCGACCGAAACGGGTGAATCCGTTTCGAAAAGTGACCCTGAAGTCACAGGCGCCTGTTTCATGGGGAAGGGCTAACATCCCGAACAAACAGATGCTTAGGAAGGGATCCCTGAATCCAAACAGAAGGCGGACAGAACCGCTTTTATAGGAAAAAGGGTTCCCTGGCTTTAAACAGAAAGCGGATGGGACCGTTTTCATAGGGAAAGGCTGGAGATACGGCCTCAGAAGGAACATCTGGTTTCTGTAACAAGGACCTGGTAGCTACCCACGTCACTAGACCGGGGAGGAGGGCATGACGGATCTAATGGTCTGCTCGCCATACTTTCCAGGAGACAGGGACACCAGAACACATATTGTGCTCGTGTCCGGTAGCGACACGAGTAAGAGGAGATGTAAGAACTCTCTCTCCCAATCTGATATTGGATTCATTAGAAATTAGAAGTCCGATCCTATTGGGAGAAATATAAAAAGGTGTGAGCCACAATAGACCGAGCGGTCGCAGTGGAGGGCGTAAAAAGTCCACTCACTTAAAACCCAACCTAACCTAACCTAACCTAACCTAAGGAATGGATATTGACCAAACATTTTTTTTAAGTAAAATAATATAGATTTCATCGTAGGCACTCTCTAACCTAAAATTTTATGTTAACGCGTTAAGTAAACAGTTTACTGTAAACGGTACTGTTCAGAGATGTAAACATAATAAACACACTAAACAGTTTAGTGTGCTGCATAGTTAAGCTTCATATAGCCTTTGTGCGCAAAACTGTTGTATTTTATTATTGTCTTTTTACTTATAAAATTTATAACAGCAATTGATAATTACCTTTTAAAATACACAAATTCCCCAAAAATTTTCAACTGTTCTCAATAAAACATAAAATTCTCGCATGTAGTGGCTAAGCTACTTCCAGTCTTCATATTTTTAGATGAATATTTCACTTTGACCATACTTTTTGTTAAACAAAAGATCTGCTGTGGCTTCTTCAATTTCCAGTACAGGGATGACGGATACCCATTCTAAATTTTTGTATGATGTATATTTTATTGATCTGAAATCAAATAAGTATTTTTAGAAACTGTATGAGAATAATTTTAAAAACAAATCATGAAAACCAAGCACACAAGCTGGGATCTTAAAATTTTTTATCTAAAAATTGAAATATGGGACTAGGGCTGCCAGATAATACTTTGATAAAGGAGGGCTGATGGTCTAATTATTAAACACAATTAAACCGTTTTTTTTAAATCTAATTTACTTTATTGTAGTCATATTTAGCTGATCTGCCCATTTTTGCAAGATCATGATTTTTTAACAAATAATTGTAAAAATCTTCACATGACATGTTTTTGAAGTTGTATTAAACAAGAATCAAAAATTTTACTGACTCCACACATAGTCTATTTCTCTCTTTGCTCCTCAATAAACACTCCACATTCGGGTTTGTCGCAGATCTTAAGAAGTTCAGAGAAACATTCAATGTTTTTAGCATTTTGGAAGTAGATTGTCCACTGTTTATGCAACTTCAAATCATAATATTTGTCATCAGGATCACCATCTGATTTCGATTTAAGAAATAAAATCAGGTGACAAAACTGATCATGTAGTTTAACATCGTCAATCTCTACATCTCTGGCACTCAAGAACTCAATGCATGGCAAGCAACGTCATCCACTCTCTTACAAGACGTATTTCAAAAGGAGGACATGGGATAGCTAAAGGAGGACGGGAGAACAAAATATGGAAAAGGAGGACATGTCCGTTTGATGGATACCATCTGGCAACTCTGTATGGGACCCACACCAAATGACTACTGACTTCAAAGTAAACACCTTGGTAAAAAAAAAATCTTTTGGAAAAAGTTGTTTCTTTTAATTTGATCAAATTTACGAAAAAACTACATTTTGAGCATATGCTTTTGAAACTTAGATTTTCTCTGGGGAGGGGGGTATCAAAAATATCAACTTTTCTCGCAAATTTCAAAACGAAAATTTTCTTTACTAGTGTTGCTCATGTGGCTAATAGCATCTGGTATATTTTTGGTATGGGTTTATGTCTCACTTTTTGGGTAAAAAGTTTTGAAAATTCAGATCCGCCCTTAAGACCAAGGACAATAAAACGTTAGTTGTATAGAGACGACGTTCCGTTTGAAACAAAATTTAAATTTTAAATTATTTGAAAAACAAGCACCATATTACTACCCTCGCATCCTTGGGCCCACAGTGTATACACAATGGAAACACTGTGGATAAATGGTAAAGACACCGTGAAACATCATGGATATGTTCCACTTTTCCAAAGTGTATACATAGTGAATAACCATAAACTAGAATTCCAACTTTTTTTTGATTCATCGTGGTTTTAAAGTGTAAAAACCGTGAATTCATTGTGTAATTACAGTAAATGTACTGTGTATTTATCGTGGATCGCGTGTAAGCGCCGTGGGTTCAGCGAGAAACCACTGTGGAAACACGGTGTGCTTAGGGAACAACTCCACTGTGAAAACATCCACGAACACATTGCTTTCACAGTATTTCCACCGTGAGTTCAAGGATGCGAGGGTATCATTTAATAGCGTGTACTAATAATTTAAGACGATTAATTATAGATTTTCCTACTGGGAAATGTTTTATTTCTAACTTCTAAAGATAGTAGGAGAGCTGTCGAAAAATTTTGAGTAGGTCCTTGAGACACTTTAAATATTTGTGTAATTCTCCTTGAAGGACCCCTAAACATAAAAGTCAAGGTCTGGCTGAAGGGTAGCGGCACCCTTCAAAGACAATTACATACATTGTCAAAGTGCCTCAAAAACCTACTCAAAATTATTCACCAGCTCTCGGACTAAGACTGTAAAATGTTTTAAAACAATTACTTTTTATTAGACAACTAATTATACCTAGGTCTGTATATTTAGTTGTCTAGCTTATAAAAAAGGAAAGAGCAACATCCTTATTGATGTAAACGAAGACAAAAAACAAGAAAGGTGCAATAAAAAACCTATGTGATAAAAAGAGAGAAAATATAGACCTGGTTAGTGATGGGCAAATCGAATGAGTTCAAAAACCGAATACTAGGTAAATTGAGCATACACTTTCTGGAGGTAGGTATACAACAATAGGTGTACAACATGTATTATCCGCAAAGGTTATATGCTGAAGACTGGGTATTCCAGTGGTATAACTCTGTACTGGAGAAAATGAGCCAATAACGCCATAAAATGTCATCGGTTTTTCCCTTCGAGCATATACCTGTAGAGACAGCCTTGCCGCTCAGCAGTGCGTACAAGCGTGTGATAGAAGAATAAGTGTATAACCCTTCTATCTCTCTACCCTCGCGCCACGTGCCGATTGGTCGGCGGGGTAAAAGCCCCGCTGTGTGCAGATTAGTCGGAGGATATAAACACACGCCGACCAATTTGCACACGTAACGAGAGAAGGGTTATAAACTTATTCTTCTTGCCCTTGTACGCTTCTTCGCACGGCGGAGCGGCAAGGCTGCTGCTGCTTACAGTAAGTATATGCTGGAAGCATACACACATTACAATAACCCAATAACCGAGTTACAGTGCTTTTTACTCGAACTGTCCCAGCCCTAGTATGCAAAAAAAAGATCAGCTGTTTTATCGTGATTCATTTCATGGTGGAATTTAACTTATCCAGTCAAAAAATTTCGATTTTTTAAGGACAATTCTCCTTTTCTGGATTATCTTTAAAAACTGAAAATGATTGGACCACTTAGGCTTTTTGGCAGAAAACAAGCAGAAATCGCTACGAGTTGGTATGTTTACTATCCTAACCTAAAGTGCTTGTTATGTAATGTTCCTTTCTTGATTTTATCTCGTTCGGAATGTATTGAAGTTCTATTTAATGGTTTTGCAAAAGAAAGCAAACAACTATCGATAAACCTTCGCATTTTCTGATTTAATTTATCACAAATCTTATTTTTTACCTTGCTAAAATTTTATCTTACGGACATGACGCCGATTTTCATGAATTATACGGGGCTTTTTTGGGGCGCTGATCACGAATATAAAATTAGTTTTTTTGTTAATTGTCTAGAAAGTGGCCGCAACTCCGATTTTGAATGTCCAAAGTTGCCTCTCGATTTTGACAAATTTGGTATACGGGGTTTTTGGGGCGCTGATTCGAATCTGAATTTTCGGCAACGTTTCGTTTACGAGATATTCACATCAAAGTTGAAAATCAAACTAACCTATTTCACTATTCCCCTTCTTTTTGTACAGAATTCTTATTTTTACCTAATTGGACACAATATTATAAACACCTTTTAAAACTTGTTTTTATATTTATTTTACACCTTTTTTCATTAATTGCAACTTTCATTCAAAGCGCAACCACTTGTATACAAAGGCTAATGTATACATGGTTGCCTACACGTTGCGGCGGGTGAAAGTGGAGGTTTACAATTAAATAGAAAAAAATGTAAAATTAATATAACAACAAGTTTTTAAAAGGTGTTTGTGAAATAGTGTGTACCAATTTGGTGTAAAAATCAAGAATTCTGTGCAAAAAGAAGGAGGAATAGTGTAAATAAGGTTAGTTTGATTTTCAACTTTGATGATGAATATCTCGAAAACGAAACGTTGCCGAAAAAATTTCAAAATCGGAGAGGAGGCAACTTTCGAGACAATTACCCCGATTTTGACCAAATTTGGTATACGAGGGTTTTTTTGGGCGCTGGGCGGAAACGTTTCGTTTTCGAGATATCCATCATCAAAGTTGAAAATCAAACTTACCTCATTTACACTATTCCTCCTTCTTTTTGTACAGAATTCTTGATTTTTACAATTGGAACACAATAGTTAATAAACACCTTTTAAAAACTTGTTTTTATATTTATTTTATAGCTATTTTTCATTTAATTGTAAAAATTCACTTTCAAACGCTGCAACCAGGTATACAATATATACAACATGGCCGCCGCGTTTGAAAGTGATACTTGGCAATTTAATGAAGAAAAAGGTGTAAAATAAACAAAAAAAAAAGTTTTTAAAAGGTGTTTATAAAATATTGTGTGCCACTTTAATGTAAAAATCAAGAATTGTGTACAAAAAGAAGGGGGAATATAGTGTAAATGAGGTTAGTTTGACGTTCAAGTTTGATGATGGATATCTCGAAAACGAAACGTTTCCGCCAAATATTTTTTTCAGATTCGTGATCAGCGCCCAAAAAAACCCCCGTATACCAAATTTGGTCAAAATCGGAGTTGCGGCCACTTTCTAGACAATTACCGTTTTTTTTCTGGCAACCTCTGGTTTTTGAGTTATGAGGTCTCTAAGTGGACTAACCTCAAAATTTTCCCTTCTTGAAACTGATTACCAACAAATGATACACTGATTAGGCACTTACATATTAAACAAATACACTAAAATTTACAATAATTTATTGTCTGTTTTTAGTGAAAATCACCTCAAATGAATAAACTTTTCTGTATGTTGTAAAAATATACCTATATGATGTATAACTAGTTGCCTAATTCATAATTAAGTTGTAAAAAAATAAAAAACTGGATATATTTGAAGTGTTTTTTACTAAAAATAAGCAATAAACTTTTGTAAATTTTGGTATATTCGTTTAATAGCACTTTTGGACGGTCGTCAAAGTGTTGTGAGAGTGAACGGCGCCGTTTCAACCCCTTTTTCCTGTGAACAAGGAGTACCACAAGGATCACCACTATCCCCCTTGCTCTACAATATTTTTGCTTATGATATTTTCACTCACATAAATCAGGTGTTACCAGAAAGGCCATATGTTCTACAATATGCAGATGATACCTCCATTGTGGTACATCATAAAAGTATAGAAAAAGCGGTACAAACATTACAAATCACACTAAATGATATTATTGCTTGGTTTCAAAGATGGAAGCTAGAAGTTAATCCTACAAAGACACAGTTCATACTATTTCACCATAAAATATGAAATTTATCACCATCTATACAAATACAGAACCATCAAATAAATCCACAGCCACATATAAAATACCTAGATATCAATTTTGACAATAAGCTTAATTTCAAACACCACTTGACAAATATGAAAAAGAAAATGATTGCGAGAAGTAAACATTTTCGGTCCCTAACATATAGAAGCCATGGAATTAATATCAAGACTGCCTGCCACATACACAAGATGCTTTGTCGACCAATTATCGAATATGGCCAAATTATATTCAGTTCCTGT
Organism: Listronotus oregonensis; assembly: GCA_019359885.1. NCBI lineage: Eukaryota > Metazoa > Arthropoda > Insecta > Coleoptera > Curculionidae > Listronotus > Listronotus oregonensis. The sequence goes on from JAHBCN010000144.1 coordinate 245,788, forward strand.
AGAAAGCCAGCTGCTACAATAATAGAAGTAGCGGAACAAACAAGTCTCCGCAAAATTACAAAGATTAGACATCCAGATAATCCACTGCATAATCCAGCGAATGCATATTTGTATGAAAGGACAGGAATAGAGCCTATTTCAGAGAGAATGAAAACACTTGCCAAAAAATTTGCCAGTCAACCAGTAAACTTTACAATCATGGAACCCCTCATTTTAAACTTCCCAGATAACTACACCAGGAGAAGACATTATCCAGAAAAAACTGTATTTCAAACTTTAGTAAACTATAGAAATGAACTTTAATCATTACCAATTTTCTTATATTGTCTCTAATTGTACATATATATATTGTTTTTTTTTTGTAAGTAGTCTTGTTTTGTATGCCATAATTATTAATAGTTAGTTTAGAATAAAATAAGTTATTTGTAAAAACTAAAGGCTGAAAGACCTCGGTCGATGGCCTTTTGGACATTTTCTTTTTTATGTTCAATAAAAATTGTTTAATATATAAATGCCCAATCAGTGTATGTTCCCTTTTGATAGTAATCAGTTTCAAGAGGAAGGAATTTTGGGAAAATGTCCATTTTAAGGTTAGTCCCATTGGAGGCCTCATAACTCAAAAACCAGAGGTTGCCAAAAAAAAAATGATTTTAGATTTGTAATCAGCACCCCAAAAAAGCCCCATATGCAAAAATTCATAAAAATCGGCGCCATGTCCATAAAGTAAAATTTTACCATCACCTTTAACTGCTTATTTATAATCTTGATGTTTCGTTGGCGTTGCCGTTTTGCTGCCGCCCAAAGTTGATCGACAACAGAAGTACAAGCGAGCTGTAGCGACGGCCTTTGTAAATGGTACCTTAAACGCCATAAGCTTAAATTGCGAATAGGAACTGCAACAGCAGCGGGAACTAGTGATGCGACTCGAATAGGATTTTGTGACTTGATACACTTAAGCAATTTTACTACCTCACTCGAGTTATACTTGAGTTTCAAGTTTGCAATTCGAGTGAGATTTCCTTTAGCAAATTTAAACAAATACTAGTTAACAGTTGTTAGTCTTGGATTGTACCGGCGCGGCATAGATAAGTAAAATACATCTAGTGGCAACAAAATCTATTCGATACGCCAAGTTGATTCAGTAACTCGAGTGCATAGAGACTCGAGTAATATTTTTTTTCAATTGAGTACGAGTTTGATAAATTCACTCGAGTGACATAAGTAAAAACATGACTCGAGTCGCATCTCTAGTGGGAACAGAACGTCAAGTTCATAGATTGATCTTAAATGTTTTGTGCTTTTAGGTTGGGATCTGCCACAGTTTATGGAGCAACTGCGTCAGTGTTTATAGTTTACCTGACTGATTGGAGGGTTATTGTTGACAACATTCCCTTTTATAATACAAAATTTCCTGCAAAATCTGAGGAATAGCCTTAGTATTTTAAATTCTTAGTCAAGTGTGAAAAGTTATGTAATTAATATTAAATAAAATTTTGAAAATAGTATTCCATGTATAATTAAACCCTAGCTTATCATAATATATGCTGTCAGTGTGAGTGTTAATATATTTTACACCGAAAAATATTGGATTAAAGGAATATTATATTAATATCATTTCTACCCCAATTATTAAACTTCATTTAAACACAAAAACTGTCTTGTTATAAATTTTTTTATGTTGGGTATTTATTTATAAATTTGCTTATTGAGCTTCACAGAATCCATGTTAGAGGATAGCTGACTGGCTGACTGGATCCAAGGCATTTTTCAATAGTCGTAGTTTTAGCTAGCAACTTTCTAAACCTGACATTGTATAGGTAGTTTCTTACCTTATCACTGGTTGCACTCAGCAATGTACAGCGGGCTATTTATGTCAGCCACAATGTCAGCACTCTTTGACAGCTGAACCAGCCACTTAATAATCACATCATTATCAAAAATGCTTCTGTGAACTTATTTTATTTAGGTTAAAACCAGAAAATTACAAAATAACAAATTCACAACGGTCTAATGTTGTTGATCCCTTGGGGGTTACTCAATTTACCCACGTTTTATGGCTTCAGTGTTTGTCAATTGCCATATGGGTATAAGACTTAGCAAGAGACTAAAGCGACCCTTCGGCATTGCTTACCACCTTAAGAGACTCCTTCTCATATTTGGTGAAGACTTCGACTTTATATGGTTCTAGAGTCTAGAGTATATCAACGTCTCTGACTTATTCCTAATAAACTCTTAACTGGCACATTTATGTACTCCAAAGTTCGCCAGACGCGTTGTAACCTGTTTCTTTTATTACCCATTTTTTGTCGTAATGAGTTTGTACCCCGACTACCGCACCGCCCCTCTTCCACGTCTGCCTCTTCTTGCAGCGACAACAAAACACAAAATCCACCCTTCGTAAACAGCGGTAACATTTAGTACTTAGAAAATATCTAATTGCAGAGAGTTTATGCTGACTCCGCAGTGCATTCAATGTTAAATAACTTAGAAGCAAAGCGGATTGACCACGGCTATTTATTTCTTTTTAAAAATTCTGTTTTCTGCTTTTTTTATCAATGGATTTTTTTGGATTTCAAAATTTCAGAGGAAAAGGGATTTTAACAAATGGAAATTAGGATTAATGGTGAGGGCATATACTTATTAACCAATATACTGATTACATTGACATATAATTGAAGCCAAGAAAGAGAGAAAGGCATATTCGACGTCTCATTTAATAACGTATATGTCCATCTCAAGATGGAGTCAGCATATTCACGCATGCTTTAACAGCTCTTTTTGGATTGGTGAACAACCGAACGATCGATAAACGATGTGATGACCAGCCAATAGGATGTTAGAATTTTACTCATGCGCAGTTGGAAGTTCTCCATCGTGAAATAGACTTATGAAAAATTTATATTATGTTTGGTAGTGCTATCTCTCTCTGTTGGCTTCAAAATATCATCACACAGCATATGAGACGTTATCAGTATATTGGTTTATAAGTATATGGATGAGGGTTATAAAGCAGGATTATGTATTAGAGTTATTTGAATTTGAAAGTACAGGTATTGTTACGGACATAAATGACAGGGTATTTTAAAAGAGATAATAGTAAAACATTCGAGAATATACCTGTAAAGGCAGCCTTGCCGCGTGAACAAGTGTCCGAAAAAAAAATAAAGAATAGCACTACCGTACCTACCTAATTGGTCCGCGGGGAGAGGAATATACCCCGTTCTACGTGCTGATTAGTGGGCGAGACAGAAAGGTTATACTGCAATTCAACTTTTTCTCTAGTACACTTGTTCGCGAGGCAAGGCTGCCTTTTCAGGGATATTCTCGAAGGTTTTACTATTACCTTCGACCTGTGAAGTCACGCATTAAAATCTATTTAGCGTTTCCGGGAAGAGCGGTTGGCGGAGCCTTATAAACTAATTTTAACCCTGAGGGATCAAGGAGGGGAAAGACTCACGCCATTTAATGGGGTTCATCTTCTGGGGCTAGGATCTGTGAGCGATGAGTCCCATAAACTGGTGTTTCTCTGTTTTTGTATTGTGCACGAGGGGTTTTCCAATGGCGGAAGATGGAGGCGCGCGCAGAGGAAAGCGTCAGAACTGACAGAAACCGGATACCAGTTGCAGTCCTTGGCTTGACCGCCACTAATTTGTGCCTTGCATTGATTAAAAATTAATTTTAAAATTTTTGGGGACTTCGAACCAGACATTCTGATTTTGCACCCGCGAAGCCCTGGAAAGCTCTGGCTGGAAAGGGAAGAACTGATAGATTGGAACTATGGACACCAACGCCAAAAAAAAAAAAAAGAAGAAACCAAAAGTAACCTCAAAGAGCGGAAAATTCTCGTTCAAGAAAGTTGGTTTTCAATTTTCTTTGAGAAAAATTTAAATTATTTACTACTTTTTAGTATAAAGCAAGTCTAATCATGGGGGAGAACGTCCAGAGGAATATGGAGTTGATGACTCCAGACATAATTGAATTAAAGACTAGCAAACTCTTTAAAGAAAATGAAATAAGGTAAAAAAATAAAAATACTAAATTCAAACACTTTGTATTTATGGGTCGGGGTAGTACCATAATTAAATTAATGCTGTATAAATATATTAGTTTTTACACAATTTTTCCCTTTTTTTGTAGCAATCTTATTAAGAAACGAAGACATTTTGACTACAAAATTAATGGTATCACAAAACGTCTTCAAGACTTTACCGCAGCTATTCAGTATGAAAGAACCTTATTACTGGAATTAATGAAAAGAAGGAAAGCTAAACATAGACCTCTTAAGAAGCAGAATTTAGATTATTTAATAATAAAGAGGATTCAGAATTTTTACAGCACAGCAATGGTCCATTTTTCCAATGATTATGAGCTGCATCTTGAATATTACAATTTTTTAAAACAGTATCAGAGTTTCCAGACCTTTGTTACTGATCATGTTAAGAAGATGATACAGGTATTGATAGTTGTTTCTCCAAACCTAGCAGAACCCCATTTATTTACAAGTTGACTTTATTTTAGAAATTTGAAAGTAATCCTCAGGTCTTTAGAATAGCAGCATCTTGGTTTTACAAATTGACCAATCAAAAGGAAGCTATCAAAATTCTTCTTAGAGGGCTGTCCCGACATCCACTAGATCTTGAGTTGTATATTGATCTAATTGAGCTTGAATTAAAAGAGGCTGATGATCAAAGGTTGCAAGAAAGACTTAAGAAATACATTGATGATATTTTTAAAAATATACCCGGTCATATATTTCTCATTGAGGTTCTAAAAATATTGGAGTTCTATCCAAATTTGATAGAAATTCAGAATTATATTATAACAAATTTATTGGAGAAGTATTGGTGTGAAGAGGATGTATGGCATAATGTTGCTTTAAGAGAACTTAAAGGTATTTTTTTCGGTATACATTATTTAATTAGAATTATTGCTTTAGAGCCAATATTTTAGCTTGTATATGGAATGTATGATCATATTTCAGGTATATATTACAATGCTCCTATAGAAGATGAGGAGCACAAGACTACTAGTAAGTCAATCCAAAGATGTGTTGATAGATATAAAGAGGGAATTGCCAAATTACCCCTAAAGAAGCAACCTTTATTGTGGAAGCTGTATTTAAGTACCATGATAGACTTTCACAAAGAAAATCCAGATACCGATAATGCTTTGAAGGTAATTTTCATTAATTTTCTACCTTTGACCAGAAGAAAACCACATTAAATAACAACTACACTGTTGTAAATTTTGAATATGCATCTTTTTTTTATGTATTTTTTTTTAAGTCATTAAGTAAGCTTTTTTCTTTTGTTTTAGGCTGATGCACTAAGACGAGCATTGGAGGATGCAAAGGAGGCCCGTGTAAAGTTAGATGAGACACATTGGGTTGCTTGGATAGATGCCTGTGGTTCAAATGAGGAGTTGCTTGTTCAAAGATTGGATGAAGGTAATTTAATTTTATTACTTTTAGTAAAGTTTATCTATAGAAAACCAAAATATAGATCTATATCTTTAATTTTAAAGGTACCAGAGAACAACCCCAGTCTACCATGTTATGGGCTATCTACCTAAAACACTACATATTAAAAGATAAGGCTGCACAGGCAGAATACGTTTTTGAAAGAGCTGTTAAAGTACTGGGACACAGAGCTGGATTTATATGGGAAATGTATATCGATTATCACCTTCTAAGGACACCAACATCAGATGCAAATGAGTTGTATGAAAGAGCTGTGTCCGAACCATATGAGGAGATATCAAAGTAAGGGTAATTTTTTACTTACCGGGCCCACAGCCGATTTTATTGAAATTTTGTATATTGGGGTTTTTTGAGGCGCTGATCGCGATTGTGAAGTCAAATTTTGTCGGGCACTTTTAGTTTTTAAGTTATAACGTCCCACTCGGACCTAACCTCAAAACTGTACAAACTTTTCTAAAATTCCTCCTTCTTAAAACAAAATGGAAGATTTTATGGAAATACACTTATTATTTAATAAGATAAATTTAATTTCACCTTCATTTAACAAATATTAAAAAAAAAATAGAACAACAAAAATATTATTTGTACTCTTAAAAATGTCAACAAAATTTTCTAGTGATTTTAGACAGTTTTATGTTGGTACGCCATGGACTCGCAAAACAATTGAATGGCTTACTTTTTAAATTTAAATCGCGAAAAATAAAAATAATTCAAATTTATAAAGTAGGCCATTCACGGCGGTTTGCACCACTAACTCTTAAAAGTTCACAATAACTAAGTAGCACTTAGTATTAAGGTTGATCTTAACAATTAATAGCTTTGCACAAGTTACACTTATTATTTTCTTAGTTAAGTATTAAAAATTCTTGGCAACACTGTAAAAATATTCCAGTTTTGATGTTTGGTAACTAGAGCCGCATTATTAGTAATGAAGAAGGAGACAATTTGAGCGAAAATTCAATTTTTGTTCCCCAAAGAGTTCAAATTTGTTTCTTACAGTTCATTTTTTAACAAAAATACGGTTTTTATTTGTGTAATTGTTAATTATTTATCGTGCGCATTCAGAATGAGTAGCAGCAAGCAACCGAAAAAAATAAAATAGAAAAAGGGCTCCAAATTTTCAGTTAGGGAAAAACTCTTTTATTAAAAAAAATTCACGATTATAATATACAAGTTGTTTTTTTAACATTGCAAAAATTTTTACAGGAGGACTTTTTGAATAAAAATATGAAAAAACCTAAACTTCTTAACTCTTGATCTATCGGGCTATAAATTATTAAGAAAAAAAAATTAGATTATTTTATTTTATAAATGTGAATGAAATGAATAAGGGCATAAATTGAGATAATAGTTGTTGATTTTTTTCAAGACTTCCTTCCAACAAAATTTATAATAATCTGTTACATTGAAAAAGGGTTAAAATTTGCACCCATAATGGTTTTTCCATTCTATCATTGTATTGAATGTTGACTTCATATTGTCGACATGTATTTGATTTGTTTACTCGAAAACGGCAAAATTAGGAAACAAAATGCACTGGACAAAAAAGTTTCTATATAAATAGTTTTCAGAATGCATTTTCTCAATTGCAGATTTCCAACCTTAAAAAAAAAAGATTAGGTCATTATTTAAACTATTTATTTTAAATTCATTTTCACATTCATTCACACAACACAAATAGTTTAACGCTTTTACCACCAAACCAATAAAACTTTTTATTTTTGAGGTTATAAAATTACAAAAGTATCACTTAAGCCAAAGAAATCTTCGGCTTAACTTAGTATTGCTTTTAAGTGACAGTTAACCGTTAAGTGTATGTTGTGCAAACGAAATCTTACACTTAAGTATCACTTAAAGTTAAGGTTGACCTAAGTATCACTGGTGCAAACCGCTGTCAATTGTTTCGCGGGTCCATGGCGTACCAACATAAAACTGTCTAAAATCACTAGACTATTTTGTTGACATTTTTAAGAGTAAAAATAATATTTTTGTTGTGCTATTTTTTATTAAAAATATTTGTCAACTGAAGGTGAAATCAAATTTATCTTATAAAATAATAGGTGTTTTTCCATAAAATCTTCAATTTCGGCTGTAATCAGTTTTAAGAAAGAGGAATTTTAGGAAAGTTTGTACAATTTTAAGGTTAGGTCCGAGTGGGGCGTTATAACATAAAAACTTAAAGTGTCCGACAAAATTTGACTTCAGATTCGTGATCAGCGCCCCAAAAAACCCCAGTATACAAAATTTCAATAAAATCGGCCGTGGGCCCGGTAAGTAAAAAATTACCAAAGTAAGTTATTATGAGGGAAAGTATTTGGATTATCGGTAGTAACTGACTCTGTTATATATTTTAGGCTGTTCAAGCCAAAGTACCTAACCTGGACAGTTGCTTCCAATAGTCTTGAAGAAGGTAGAAAGGTGTATTGGGAAATGGCAGACAAGCCACCATATTGCAAGGAACTACACGAAGAAATGATGAATCTAGAGCAAATGGAGAACTGTAGCAATGATATGGATAATCAGTTGAAAGTAATGGCACTGTATGCAAAACAATTTGGAGATCAAGATGTTGATGTGTGGATTCAGTGGATCTCTTTGGACCGAGAGCAAGGGTAGGAAACTATGTGGAAATTGGCTGTCTTTAATGGCACAGAGCTTCTTTAAATTTAAGTTTAAAAAAATGGAATATTGTAAAGATGCCTTGTTTAATTGAGGGCATGTTCTTAATGCCTTTTTTGTTTTATTCCATTAATAGTGTGTTTTTTTTTCAGTGGTTTTGATCAGAATGAAAGAGAAAGAAAAATTTTTGAGAAAGCTATCAAAGCACTACCGGAAAGTATGGCGAATGATTTTAGGGAAAAGTATAATGCTTTAAACCCAGCATTAACGTAGGGCTATGTAAATATTTATAATTTTAGATAATTATAGATGACTGTACAATGTTAATTAGAGGACTTAATAATTTACATATATTATATTTTTTAGACTACTTTAAGGTGTTTTGTAAATTAAATCATTTTAAGAAAATGTTATTGTCCTTTTCTTTATTATCTCATCATATTTTAATTGTATAGTAATGGCTCTGTAATGTTACCATTGGTGGCTTCTAAGGGTAATATTGTCAATAACTGAGCAAAATATTGCAAACCCGTCCCAAAGCTATTAAAAAAAAGAGGTACCTATCTATTTAAATTACACTCGGCAACGACTCTGTTAATAGATAAATACACTGGTTATCATGTATCAACTCAAAAATGATTTTCATCGGCGATTTTACTTTATAATAACTGGTTGTTCAATAAATTTTGTCATTTGATAAAAGATGGCGTTTGAATCGTCATTTTATTTTTCCAAAAATGGTAGTAATATTTTATAAACACAGGAGAAGTCTCATGTCAAACATATTTCAATGTGACATTTTAAGCAACATTTGTAGCTTTTTAAAAATGATTTTGTGCGTCGATTTATCACCATGGATGAGACTTTGGTCTATCACCAGAATCCTGAACACTTTGGTAAAGAACATTTTTAATATGGAATTGTAAACTTTGAGTTTTTGGGACACCTCGCAAGGAAAATCTAAGTTTCAAAAGCAAATCTTCTATTTGTATTTGTTTCGTGAATGTAATCAAATTTTATCGTCAAATGCCAAATTTTGCAAAAATATCTGCATTTTTCGTAAAATTAGATTTATCTGAAATATTTGCATAAGAAAATTGTTGAGTGAAAATTTTTTAACTGGCCATGGTTTTTAGAGAAACATCGATAGTTTTGCAAAATTTGAGGTTTGACGATGAAATTTGATCAAATTCACAAAAAAAATTGGATTTGCTTTTGAAATTTATTAGATTTTCCTTTAAGGAGGAGGGGAAAAAACTTTTTCTTGCAAATTCAGAAATAAAAAAATTATTTACCAAACTGTTCTACTTGAGGCCAATAGCATCAGATATATATTTAGTGTGGGTCTCACACATATGTGAAAATTTATTGAGCTACTAAACTTACGCATACAGAAATACAGAGTTCAGAATTAAAATATATCCTTCGAGGGTGTTTTTTACAAATAAAACAAATTAATTTAAAAGATGTTTACATCAATGATTTATTTACTGAAATATATGGGTTACATAGTCAACATTTATTCCATTTTTTACTATAGTTATTGACTGTTTTTAATACATCATAATTTTATTGCGTTTATTTACACTTCACATTATTATTTTTTATTTTATTTTACTTCATACAAAATAGTGATACATCTTTTAAAATGCTAATTTGTTTAATCAGGAGCAAGACATGCTTAAATCGATTAACCAACCACTTGAACTTGTTCGCTATAAAAAAAGCTGTGTTCGCACGAGTTTGTCGCCAAAAAATACCCGGCGTTGGTAGAACGGATATTAGTTATCGATACATAATATCGATAATATGTAGATATATTTTTATCTTGCCCCATAGAATTTAAACAATATTAACAATTTTCACATTCAAAAATTACATTTATAAAAGCACCTACATTATATTTACAGGGTGTTTTAAATATAATACTTTTTAAAACATTAACTTAAATGTGTTTTTAGATGAAGACATTTAAGAAGAAAGGAAACATCCTGAAGGCGTTTTTACAGTATAAAAGACTTAATGCATTAAATTTTTCTTGCTGCAATTTTTTTTGAATGCAATTTTATTAAAATTTTTTCAGTTTAAAATGTATTTCCGCATCTCGTTTTGGCAATAGGGTCTAACAGCTTATTGTAATTTGTCAACTATTCATTGAACTATTTTTGAAAATTCTTAAGTATAAAATAAATGCACAAATGAATTTCTTAATGGTATTTATAAAACTATTTGAACCAACGCTCGACGATCATTTAAGTTATTTGTACTCTGTCAAATTATTTTATCGATACCTTAAAAATCAATAAAATATTCCCTTAAATAGCCGGGCAGCTGTGTGCCCAAATGTGTTCATATCCAAGTTCTCACTTTTTTGTGTCGCTGAAGAGCGAAAAGAAGTGAATATATGGTGTGTTCGGCTAGTCCGGCATCATTCACGATCAATACGGAAAACCTTTTCATTTCTGATTGTCCCGAAAAAAATATTAATAAAAGTCTCTGCATATCCTCAAACTCACAAACCTAGCGCAAAAATGCATGTTTTTAAAGACAAACGTACGCGCGATTGAATTAAAAGAAAAACCACATAAAGGTTAGAAGTTAGAAATATTTGTATAGATTTTAAGGTTAAGTAGAATGACCGAACAAAAATAAATAAGAAAAATAAAAAATACATTTCATTTAACGAGAAAAACAATCACTTTTCAATTCTCAATGTGGCTAGTTTCAACCGTTGGATTATTGCCTTTACCCTTTACATCCTTTGAAACGGCCGTTAAGACGCTGTAAGCCCAACTGTCAATGACGTCATGACTTGATCGCTCGAATGACATTTGTAACCGAGCTGTACAGCGCTAGATAGCTAAAATGTAGACCAGTTTTCATGACCTTGATGAGGGTCGCGATACGAATCTGAAAATTTCGGCACGTTTGGGTATTATCATCAAGTTAAAATCACTAACCTATTTTTACTATTCTTTTGTACGAATTCTTTATTGTTAATAGGCAATATTTTATAAACACCTTAAAATGTTTTTTATTTATTTTACTTTTATTAAATTGCAAACTTTCAGTTTAAGGCGCAACAATTGTTTACAAAAGCTAGGATCCAGGTGCCACACGTGCCGTGAAAGTGGATTTCAATTAAATGGAAAATTAAAATTAATTAAAAAATTTTAAAGGTGTTTTAAATATTTACCAATGTAAAATCAAATTTGTCAAGGAAAATGTAAATAAGGTTTGTTTTCAACTTTGATGATGAATATCTCAAAGTTTCCGAAAAATTCTTCGGACCCTATAATTGAAACAGAACCTTACCTAAAAACATCAAATCAAACTATTTTTATTATTTTATACGACATTTGGTAAACTTGTTTAAATTAATATTGAAACAGAACCTCCTATTCCAAAATCGCAAATGAAACTTTTCAACTTACCCCGTATAGCGTGTAGACAATGAGCTGACAACCCAACAGCTCATTGCGTAAGATCAAACAAAATTTTACTGCGATTAAAATCTTCACTCCACTCCCATTTGTTTTTGAAAGGTACACATAAAATTTTTGATTATTCGAAAGCATATAAAATTACGCAATGCTTCTTTTATTTCATCTAGGTATATTAATTCCCCGTTTAAGTTATTTTCTATCATTTAAAAAAAAATACAGGGTTGTTGATCCGAAAAAGATATTTTCACTTTTTACTTTCATATGCACACACACTAATCTTACATCACAAAATTTTAGAGGTTAATATGGATTAAATTTTAAAACAGCTGTGAAGTTTTGCGGCTGTCAATCACATATCGGACATAGTCGGACATCTTCGTGTATTGAAACATTTTACATTGCACAGCTAAAATGCAGCTGTTAGTACGAGATCCGATCGTCTAAATCTGCAGGTATCTGTTTATTTATTTATTTATTTTTTTCTTGATAAAACCCTATTTTTATGAATAATACATGATGAGTAGAATAGATTACAGCAGGGTTGCCTGGCAAAATTTAGCCACACTACTATTAATAATTATACCAGGTGTACTAGGAGCATTGCTCGCCCTTTTTTATTTTTGCAGTTTTCAAAATAGAAAAATGAAACTTGGGGATATCATTTAACGTCAAATCCGACTTTTTTGACAAGACACGTATATACAGTGACTTGCGGTTTTACCGGAAACCTCAACTTTTAATTTTCAAATGAAACACCTTGCATATTATTAATTTTTGGATTCCTGAGAACATTTTGCCCAACGGTACCCCATTTATCAAATTTTGAAAAATAAAAAAAAAATTAAATTTTTTTAAAGCTGTCAAAATTTGACATATGGGGTTGAACGCATAATGTTTCCAGAGATCCAAAAATATACAGGGTGTCCCATATGAAAAATAAAAGTTAATGCCGTTTCCGCTAAACCAAAAGTCAGGAAGTCACGTAACTTGTCAACAAACGTCAAATTTGACGTTATATAATATCCCCAAGTTTCATGTTCCTATCTTGAAAAGTGCAGAAAAAAAGAAGGTGAGCCATGTCAAGGATCACCCGGTACATTAATATAAGGCAGTAGCGGCTAAATCTTGCCAGGCAACCCTGCTGCAATATATTCTACTATTATGTTCCATTTTCCATTCGTAAAAATTAAGTTAAATCGAAAAAACGGATACCTGCAGATTTAAGCCGCCGGATCTTAGAATAACTAACCACAAAATTTGTTTAAAAAAATATCAGAAGTAGGGCTGTGATATAACGCCAAAAATGACTTAATCATTTCTCGTATAATTTGTTTTCTTGGCAATTATTACCACAAGAATATGAACTAAAAACCATTGCTATACTTGTAAGATGATGGAAAATATGTCAAAGTACAATTTTTTTTTAATTTCGTGCTAGGGTTAATTTTTAAAATCCGTTATGAAATTTATAATAGGTTTATTATTATTTTTAATATTGTAAAAGAAACACACGTTAATAAATTTAAATTTCTGGAGAGCAAAAACATTTTGATAAAATGTTATGATCTCAAACATTTTATCAAACAAAAAACTTTCGAATTTTAACCTAAATGATTAAAAAATAGTTTTATGTTCGATTTTTAAATGGGATTTTCAGTTATTTTGCACCTACCTCTTATACATTAGGATTTATTTGAACTTTGATAAGTGTTTTATGAGTTTGAAATAATGCAGAGACTTTTATTAAAAATCATATATATTTTTTTAAATTACGATGGATAACCATACACATTTGCTGTGCGCCCATAAATCTTCTGATAAAACAATATCAAGTAAAGTTTGGCCTTAACCTTTAAACCAATAGTCTTTATACAAAAAAAGTATCCATTTCGGTCAAACAGGAAGAATATATTTCTTATAATTTTCACTTTATCCTATATAGTAGTTTAAACAAACATATTAAGTATGCATTTTTTTACTAAACAAATTAGTTTTGACTGGTTTTGTAGGAAGTATTGCACTGCTCATACTAACACTCTTTTTTGTGTTTCAGGCAAAATAGAGCTATTTTAGGACCAGAGAAACTCCCATTCTGTCTTCAATACTAGGCCAAGCCTTATCTATAAAAAGAAACATGGGTTGTTAGATGTACAAGGTGGCATGCATGTTTTTGCTGAAAATCCTTTAGAATGGTGTTTATAACAAGAATCGAGATATGCTTCCTCTCCGAAAGTTGTTTTTTTGTTTCGTAAACTCGCGTTTTGTACACTTTAGAAATTTACCTGAAATATTCTCGTTTCGTACTCTGAATTATTTAATTATTTTATGCTTCTCGTTTCGTACACCGACCATTATGACAAACCAAATATAACCAATCAAATAAATACCATATTGAAAATTATTAAAATTTTGTTAATAACTTCTACATAGATATAATCTATCTGTGATTATCTTATATGTGAGCAATAAATATTTTTATATTTAGTTATAAAATTAGTTTTAGTTAATTTTATCATATTTTCTGAACCATCAGAGACAAGAACCTACTTCAGTTTTTGGTGTACGAAACGAGATGTCGAAAACTAAATAATTAATTTTGTGTACGAAATAAGAATATTTGGGGGAAATTTTTAAGGTGTACGAAACGCGAGTGTACGAAACAAGAATAAATCCTCAGAAAGGTATGAAACGTTTGTTAAATAAACAACATGCAAAAAAAATACTTTAATCGCTTATAAACTTGTAAGTACTGGCAGTAGAAAAAAATCGTAGAGAGAAAAGTTCCGTAACTTAAATTTTTATAATAGAGGATATGCTTGAAATCACAAAATGTATTACGTTTGTTGCAAAATAGCAATAAACAAAAAAACAAGGCAAAAATGTACTCTTTTGTTCGATAGTTTTTGCACAATAATTTTGTTATTTAATGTCGTTAGAAAAGATTGAGAATTTTGCAAATTGGGTAGAGATAGAGAATATGAGACTTGTAAAGTTAAATTCTTTTTACATATAATAGAGATTTCAAATTTTTTAGTTTTCAATCTGTTTAAGGGCAAACAAATGTTTTGTAACTTTAAACAATTGCATGCCCAAATAGTTAACTTAAAAAAAAAACATTTAAAAGGCCGTAGTATATGTAAAAAAAAATAAATTCTGGACTACTTACTCTGCAAAACTTTTTTTTATGAAATTGGATTGTTAAATTATTATGCAAGAACTATTAAACCGAAATTTTTGACGTGATGTTTTATCAAAGCTTGATTTTCTTTTGGGCAATTATTGAGTACATCAGAACAATCCAAAGGACCCATAAAAAGTACGTAAAAACCACGCTTCTTTGCCTTTTCTTGTTTATTGCAATTTTGCAGCAAGCGTAATGCATGTCGCGATTTCTAATGAATCCTATCTTGTAGAAAATTTAATTATAAAACTTTTTCTTTCCAGATTTTTTCTCTACGACCAATACTTACGAAGTTATAAGAAATAGAATTTTTTTACATTTTGTATACTTAACAAATGTTTCGGATCTTTCTGAGAGTGAGCATATGTCGATTCCAAGGAAGTTTAAAGGTGTATGGAAGCCCAATGCTAAGGCCCATTTGATCAAAAAATGTCCAGCCCAGTATGAAAATAACTGTCAGAGTTGGCCCCCCGATTCTGCGCAATAACAAAAATTTCCCCGAATAATTTGTGTTGCCTACTTACACACTGATAAATCAGTGTGAAGTTACCAACACATTATAATTTTTTGAGGCCGGAGTACCGTTTTTTGGGTTGATAAAAACCTTTTTTTTAGTGATTAGTGTTTTTTAAATTGTGACTATAATTTTTTGTTTATTTTTGTTACTTATAATATCGTAACAAAATGACTAGAGGTTGTATGATTTTGTCTTGCAAATCCCAAAGGGGAACATATCCGTCTTTTTAACTTTAGGTAAGTATTTTTTAATTAAATTATGCTTCTTTTAAGACGTAACGTTAGGTAACCGAATAAATAATAATATATCAATTATAATAATAGAAAAGAAAATTTCATAGGAAATATTAGTAGAAAAGAAGGCAATCTTAACTATCTTTTAGATGATTTCCACAATGTTTGTGTATTTCTGTGGATTATTAAAAAGAAATAAGGTTTACATTTAGGGACTTTTTTTCATTTAATAATTTAGTACACTCTTTAAAAAATCAAAATTTTTGATTACTGGAAAAAAAGACCAGGCAAATCTTAATATATACAGGTCCCTCTAATTGAATGAAAGGAAGTACAATTTTGTTACTGTTTTTTGGGGCGCTGATTACAAATCTAAAAAAACGGCAATGTTTCGTTTTCGGGATATTCATCATCAGAATTAATAATCAAACTAACCTTATTTACACTATTCCCTCTTCTTTTTGCACAAAATTCTTTATTTTTACACTAAATTGGCACACAATATTTCACAAACACCTTTTAAAAAATTTTTTTATGTTTATTTTATACCTTTTTTACACTTTTATTTTTAAGCAAATATGGCTGCTGCCTTTGAACTTAAAAGTTCGCAATTTAATGGAAAAAAAAATGTAAAATAAATAAAAAAACAAGGTTTTAAAGGTGTTTATAAATATCGTGTGCCACTTTAGTGTAAAATCAGAAGGCAAAAAGAAGGGGGAAAAAGAGTGAAAATGAGGTTAGTTTTAATTTTCAACTTTTATGTGTCTGAAACGAAACGTTCCGAAAAGATATTTTAGATTTGTAATCAGGCATAAAAAAACCCCGTATACAAATTTGATCAAAATTTGCTTATCAACTTTTAACTCGAAAATGTACACACAAATATTTAACGGATACTGTTACAATGGATATTGGTACCAAAAAGGTTTAAACATTTTTTAAACCCTTGTTATTCTTCTCATGAATGTTTGTTATTAGTGAAAAATATATGCCTAAAAAGCAGTTATAAAAAATTTTTACTTTTTTAAAGTACAACCAGAATCTTAGGATTAGATTAAACTCATTTACACTATCTTGCCCTTCTTTTTTCAAAATTGGTGATAAGTACATAATACTATCATAAAATGTTTTAAATTTATTTTAAAAAAACGTGTTTTTATTTATTTACAAAGATTTCTGGTAAAATACAAAACTTCCAAAAAAATCGACCATTTAAATGAAAGTAAAATGGGCCATCTATTTTTTTCCCTATTATATCAGATGATATAAAATCTAATATTACAAAATAATTTTAAATATTCATAGTAGTATCCTTTAAAAAACCAACAATTTTGTGCAAAAAATAAAAAAACAGTGAATGTTGGAATTTGACATTTGATGATGTCAATTTTATAGATAGTAACAAAGAAATTATGGAAACCCGGGCCCTGACCACTATTCATTGCGCAAATTCCGCGGGGCCAACCCCCATTCCCGCCCCCCTGCACGCCTGGACAATTTTGTTCTACAGTATTGGGTTTCCCATACCCCTTTTAAAATTTCCTTGGTCGATTCTTATTATATACATCTTTCCAAAGGGGTTTTCCCAGCAAAAACATGCCTGCTACTCCGTACTTTCAACCAAAACAGATAAGGCTTGCTCTATACGTCCATTTTTCAACGGACCAAAATTGATAATATTAAGTAACTCTGTTGGGCCCAAAAAAAGGAGAACATTTTATTACTTTTTTAAATTAAAATCTAAAAGAAAAAAAATTTTTTTTGGGTACGTCTACAAAAACCCCCCTGTATGGGAAAAAAAATTTTTTTGTTGTAAAATCACCCCAAAAAAATATGCAATTTTTCAAGTATACAGTAAAAATAATTTTTCCCAAAAAAAAAAAACCGAAAATTTTGAAACGTTTTTTTAAAAAAAAAATAAATAAATAAAGCACTCTTTTACAAGAATTTAAAAAAAAATTGCTACTTTTTTGTTTTGTTTATTTTTTAAATAATAGTAAGGTAACCGGTTGACGACTTTTTATTTTAAAATTCTAACAACCAAAAGTTAGAAGGTATATTTTTACAGCTAAGAAAAAACAACGTTGTCTTTTTTTTAAAAAAAAACCCCTTTTAAAAATTTTTAAAATTTTAAAAAAATCAACAATATATTAACAGCAACAAAATATAGCAACAACATTTTTTTGTTTTTTGAAAAATTATACAGAATGGTTTATATTAGTTTAAAGCAAACAATATGTCGGCGCAAAAATTTTTAAAATCATTTTGTAAGATTTTTTTTTTTAATATCACAAAATTTTTTAAAAAATTTCAAAATTAAAAAAGGATATTGTTTAAACTAACAAATAATTTTTTTTCTGACTTTGGAAAACAAAAAAGCTGAATACAGAAAGGGCTCAGAAAATCTGTAAACCCACCTGGTTTTTGAACTTTATATTTTGATGCGAAATTCTTTATTTACTTTCTAAATTATTTAATAGGAAATCCGTAGGTTCTCTCCATATAAAAGTTAAAACACATAGAAATGGGATGGCAGAGCTAAAGCCATCATTATTGTGAATTGCCATTACGTAAAAATATTCTGCCCGCTCTGAAAGTTGTTATTTGAAACCCTTGTGTGGGGCTCGGGTGGGGTTTGCATGACAAAACACAAAAATAAAAAAACCCCAAAAGGAAACAAAAGGCGATTTTTATAGGGTGTCACCCCCAAAAATTTTTTCTTTTGGGGGGTTTTTAAGGGGTTTTTAATACATATCCAACTCGGCAGTGATATTTATTAATCCTTAAAAAAAAAAGATTTTTTAAAAGCCTTTTTTTGGCCCCAAATAATCGAAGGCCCGCAAAATTTTTAAAAATCAATTATTTTTTTAGAGTACATATCTGTTTTTCTAACTTGTTCGTTTTGGGCCAGTCCAATCCCCCGTTTTTTTCCAGAAGGTCGCGTTTCCGCGACTGAACAATAAGCACGAAAAACAAAACAACCGGGGTTTTTTTTTATCACATCCACAAAACCAACATTTTTTTTAAAACCAAAATTTTTTTTAAAAAACCCCAGATCATATTTGGTGGTCTGTGGAGGGAAATTTTTAGGTCTAGGTCTTCCGCACGCTTAAATTAATTTTTTCTCAAATCAAAGAGTTAAAATTGTTTTAAAAATTCCACCGTAAAAAGGACCATTTTTTAGTGAAAGAACTAAAACGCACCCCCAAAATTTGCAGCAGCGCCAAATAGTTATATGGAGCACATAAAAAAGGGGGGCCCTTCCTATTAATAATCGGGTTGCCCCCCCCCCTTTGGGATAATCTTCCATAGAAATTGCATAAACCACGCCATATAAAAGCATGGCCCATTGGGGCGAAATGAACGGGGTAATCGGGTCCTTTTGGTCCGTCGTCGTGTTAGGGGGCCAAACCCCTGTTTTGTATTAGCGTACGATAAATTAGGGGGGGCCGGATAAAGCAGATGAAAAAATTTTTATTTTTTAAATTTTTTTGGGGGGGCACGTGCTCCTGCGCTTCTATGGAGGAACCGCCCCTGCCCGTAGATCACCAGAAAATTTATTTTACCTTTCGGGAACAAAAAAAAGGGGTTTTAATTTTTTAAAGCCCCAAAGGAAAAGGAAAATTTTTCTTTATTCGAGACAGAAATTCGGGGGGGTAACTACACATTGATTTTACCCAAAAAAAAGGCGTGGACTGCCTTAAAAAAATGTATGTAGCAACTTTTTTGGAGAACATTTGAATTAACCATAATTATTCTGAATTGCATCACCATAAAAAAAAAAACTGAACAGTCAGGGTTTTTTGTGAATCATGGGCGGCGCGGCGTAATACATATTTAAAAATGTTTTAATTTAAATTAATAATTTAAACCTAAAGAAACTATTTATTGAGTTTTTATTTTTTTAAACTTTTTTTAATAAAAGCGATTTTTACTCAAATTTTTTTTTAAAAGTTTTTATCAAATTAAGTTACTTTTTCTTTTTGTCTGGGAAATTCACATTTTCGACCACTT